>JAHBCN010002553.1:0-89507 GCA_019359885.1 Listronotus oregonensis
AAAAAATTTTATATATATATATATATATATATATATATATATATATATATTATATATATATATATATATATATATAATATAAAATATATACGTATATATATTATATATATTATATATATATATATATATTTTATATATATATATATATAAAATATATATATATATATATATATATATATATATATATATATATATATTGCATTTTAAATTTTTAGAAAACTTTATTCAAAATATAAAGAGCATTAAATTTAATGACAAAAATTTATAAATTGCAACATCGTCCATAAAACTGCAAACAATAACATCGCCGAGCTATGCATCAAACTGGTAAAATGCTGGAAATATTTTATTTCCAACCTGCAAATAGCCATAGAATGGCAGGATTTGTAGCAATCAATAATTATCATTGGTACACTTTAATAACGGCTTTGATTTTTAATAGCTCTATATAACGATTTAGGGCTTTCGAGGAAAGGTACACAAAATTAATCAGGGCTTAAAGATTAGCGTTTAAAAAGGGTGACCAAGGGGCCCATAGGGTAATTTAAAGATGTAAAGCGGTTCGAGAATGTTTTTATTTTTTTATTTTTGGAACAGAATAAAATGCCTTAAAGCCGCAGTACTAGCGTACATTGGATGTCTTCAGTGAGGCATCACGAAAACGAGTTGGAGATCTAAAGGGAAAAAAAGACCTCTGCAAACAGCAGGTTCCACAGTCTAGACACCCTGTGGATAGAGAAACAATCAAAATGGGAAGTTTTTTTCTATATTAGTAGAGAAATCGAAGAGAAATCGTTCTTTATCCAACTGTGGATGAAGAACGTTTTTTTGCTGGCAAAAGTATATCAACGCGTTTTATATTTAATTATCTTTATTCTTAAATTATAATAGTCACTTATAAAAACTTACCTGTTTGCACCTGCTTGCCAGATAGTCTTGACCAAAAATGAGCGGGCAAGACCAGCTAGGCATGTTTTTTGTACGGTTCAAAATTTTGATCTATACAAAATTTATTTAGTTATCACATAGTCAAAATTTTAAAAAAAAGTTGATTAAAGTTAATTTAATTAAAAATAGTCTTGACCATATTCAAAATACATTTGTTTATGTGCAAGATTAACAAAAAAAAAATGGGTTTCATCCGGTTAACAGATGGATGAAGAACGATCTCTCTTCGGCTCTTAGACTATATGGACTGCAAAAGGATGCATAAAAGTGGCTCTTTGTGATGTTCTACTGGACGCTGCTAGCAAAGCAATTATATTGGCTAATTTCTCAAAGCAGAAGCTGTTAAAATTCATATAAAACAGTTACGCACAGATGTTCCCTATTTTATTGTAAGTAATAATCCCGAGTGCTTTTTTTGAATGGATTTTGAAAAATGCGCGATTACCCCGAATGGGGAAAAATATTCAAAGTAAGGTCTGATTTAAAATACATTTAGAGCATACAAATTGGAAAAACTAAATACTTTCTGTCTTAAAAGAAAAATTAAAGCTTTTTTGCCGTGGCTATGTATATAATATGCTTCTGCCGATTTGGATCATTCCCAAAAGCAACGGTCACAAGGTTAAATAATTATTGTTTTTGAGGGCTTTTGCAGCCTATAAGTAAAGTATTTTTTGCGACAGCAAATATGATGTTGTTAATAAGTTAAAAAAACTTTAAGGCCACAATTCAAAATAAATTAAAGTTTCTTTAAAAGAGATATTCACATTACCTTCTGCTCACTTTTCAAATTAGGTTTAGAAATTGGTTAAAAAAAGTAATATTAGAATGAAGGCTACCATCTTCAGCAAAACTATGAATGGATTATTTGTGAAAAAAGGGAAGATCGATCTTGTGAAGCGGATATAGAGTTGGTGCCAATTTTGTAAAAACTAAAACAGTGAGGATCTACAATACCTGATATACGCCTATTTAAAAAATTAGAGAGCCAAAACAAACCTATTTTATAAAACTCAAGTACTAACGTACCGTGGGTGTCTTAAAAATATGGTAAGAGAAAGTCTATTAATACGGGATTTTGAATATTTAAAAATTTGGTGTAGAAGAAAAAAATCTGCGCCCGTCGGATCTTACATGGAATGACCAATAATCAGGGAAAATAAAAAGAAAGGTTTGTAATGATGTAGCTAAGCTGCATTCATGCCATTAAGTAGAGTTAGTAAGCCAAAAGAACGATTTTTTTTTCGTGATTATTAATTAAAGTTGGGGTTTTTGTTTTTATGACATTTCTTAAAGTTTTAGGTTTTCTTTTAAAATATTCACATTTGTGTGATAAAAATAAATGCTGTACAGAGCTGGGTAGGAATCGAATTCTTTTTGGAATCAAATCCAGAAATCGTTTTTTTTAAATTTGAAGGGCTGGAATCGATTACTTTTTAAAAATAGGACCCGTGATCAGGATTGGTTATAAAATTTTTAAAAAAATGACCCGGGAATCAATTTTTTTTTAAAAAAGAATCTGATTCCAAAGGAATCGATTCCTTATATTCTAATTTGAGATAAATCGGATTATAAATGCCAAAATATGCCATTTTAAACGCGCCATTTCAAATTTTCAAATTTTGACCTAAGATAATTAAATTTGAAATTTTGACCCCCCAAAAACCCGTATTTTTTTAAATCTGAGGAAAAATAGATTTATAAATGCTGAAATCTGCCATTTAAATCTTCCCTTTAAATTTTCAAATTTTTACCTTAATTAGCATCACATTGATTTTCGGAAAAAGAGATAAAAAACTTTGAATTATCATTTTGAAACATGTGATTTTTAACCAAAATATCAATGGCTTAGTATGAAAACCTCGTATTTCCTTTTTTTTTTTTTTAAGACATTTTCGTGGTTTTAGATAGAAAATTACGTATATGATATATAACAGCTATTACAAAAATTTCATTTGCGTACTGCTGCCCTCTACAGACAACAACAGGAACAACGTATATCAGCTACTCCCAAGTTTAGTGGATTTTGTGTGAAGACCTTGTATATCCTGCATTTTTAAGTTGTTCACAGTGTGTTTTCTTAGTCCAAAACATTTCGTGGGTGTTAGTTCAAATCCAAAATATGTAAAAAAAATAAAATTTTTCTAGGCAAAATAGTAGAGCAAATCAATTTTTTTGGTCTCCTGTAAAATTTTTATTTTGTGCCATACGAGGTTTTCATACTAAGCCGTCGATATGTTGTTTTTCAGGTCCAAAGAATTCACATTTAAATGAAACATTTGTTCTTGTGACCATAGAGTGTGGTATCCAAAAACGGGCATAAATTTTACTTACATTTATCTTAAAAGTTTTGATTGCTCGATCTTCATAATTTTTTAATATGTTATCCCTAAGATAACACTAAGGAACTTTTAAAATGGGACATTTTATTATTTCTATTCCGGGTGTCTTACAAAAACAAATTTAAAATTTAAATACATTTTCATATTTCGCAAGCAGAGAAATTATTAAACGATACTTTTGAAACTTCCTGTAAAATTACAATAGGATCAGGTCATTTACCAGTTGCTTGAGGTTATCTCAAGAATCACATTTAAAAACCTATTGAACTACAGTTCCAAAAAATATTAAATCTAAGGGTGGTTTCCTGTCGATTTTAGAAATAACATATTTAAATTTAAAGAATATTTATCACAAACTAATTTGGCTAAGTGTTACAGCACTTTAAAATGAGGCTATAATTATATTTCATGGCTCTGATTTATCATATGGATTATGTAGTATCATTTGTATGGAAGTGTATAAAAACTAAAGATGATCCGGATTCGTGATCCGTGAAATAGGAATCGATTCACTGTATTCGATTTCTTTTTCCTGAAAAAAGGAATTGTGATTCGTATTGGTGATTCCCTTTACGAGAATCCGGATCAATATATCGATTTCTTTTTTGAAGGATCCGTCCCAGCTCTGATGCTGTATTTATTATTATAAAAAATCCTTGCTTATATTGTATTTTCTCTTTAATTTTAAACATTAATTTTTGCCATTAGGCTACAAAATCAAGTAAATATATTTCTTATAAAATTATGCAAAAAAATACTTTTTTAAATAGTTTTTTGTTCTAAAAGTTATACTTTCTGCACTAGTTCAAAAAATATTTTGTTGGACTAGGCAATTAAAAAAAAAAGCCAACATTTAATGTTCATATTAACAAATGAACAAAACTAACACTGACTTTGCTTGACACCACACCTTAAGTCTTTCATAAGCCCCTTCGTATATTAGTTTCAACTTCACTGTGATCAGTCAGATACTGTCCATTCAGCTACTACCCACTTATCATTTGGAACGTTTTCAGAATTGCCTTTATTTTGCATTTACGCTTGATTTAAATGCAACAAGATTGCAATACAATTCGACACTTAGGGCAAGTTCTTTATTCCATCGATAAAAAGTACGCTGAATTTATGCACTGAACGTGAAATGACGTCATGAGAAGTTCTAATGGAACGAATTAACGAAATGTTTAAAAATGCTTTGCTGTTTGTTCTGCAACTGTCATTGCTTAGCTGATTGTTGTGTTTCTCTTCCGTATTTATTTATATTTTTTCCTCAAGTATTTTATAAAAACGCTTTGATGGAATCCATCGCACTCTCTAATGGTAATTTAAAAACGGTTTGATGAATTAGCGCTTAATGCGCTGGATCCATCGATGCAATTAAAAACTTGCCCTTATTTTTATTAGTTTAATAATACCATGACAATACAACAATGCTAATAAAAATTAAAATATCTAGGTAAATTAAACTAACAATTTATTTTGTATACCTACCTTTATTCTGGTCTTTAAATAAAACGATTTAGTAAAAAACCTTGTATGCAATACGCGCAAAAAGCTCTTTGCACTTATGTGTGGTCAAACTGACAATTGTCAATGACAATTATTGTAAGTTTAATTTAAAACTGGGTTTTCTCTTTCTTCTAGAAAATGTAAATTTTTAAGATATGAAAGTGTTTTGCGAGGAATGGTATGTATTAATTTAAAAAAATGAAATTTTTAATTTTACTAAATTTGTAGTAACATGAGAAACCCAACTTTAGGTTTATAATGGCTAATCGCATTTATGGCTAGTTTATGCTAACGCGCACTAAACAAACCGTAGTGTCATTTAGCATGCGTATTTAAAAAGCAGGACCAGTGCCGGACTTAGAATCAATTAAACGCGTAACTGTCGACATTACACGGTTTTATGTCAGTTCAAAAACGACAAAGTTTAAACGCTTTCTGTATATTTAAAGGGTTTTGCTTTGGTTGGGGATCAGTAAAGGGATCGTGTAATACACTGTTACCTGTCGTGTATTTGACTGGACTTGCAAATGGCCATACAATAAAATAAGGCAATACATTTTTTGTTCAGATTTTTTCAATCTAAAATAAACAATTATAGTGAGTTTTTATTATTACTAACTAAAACGCATCAGTTGTGAACCAGTATTAAAATTCGTGGCTTTCCATAACTGTAACATTTAGAAGACCTTAAGGAATTTAAGGAGCTGACAATGAATAAAATGTTTATTTTCGTTTAAGAACAACACCTAATCAAACCACTGTGTTTCACTGGTTTAAAAAACCAGTAACCGTGTTTTTTTAACCAGTGTAATATATATTTTGTTTAAGTGTCATTCTCAAACAAAAATAAACATATTTTAGTAAGGTCCGAAATATTATAAGTCTTTTAAGTTCTTGTATATAACAGAATAAACCTCGTGACTTATTAACACGTCCTATTTAAAGTTGTTTCTTGGAAAGAACTATACGGAAAATTAATATTTCTGACCTAAACAAGCAAATTAAAACGTAAGAGTTTAAAGGAGTACATATATTTAACCTAAGTAATGGTTTTAAAACAATTTTTTTAAATAAGTTAATTTGGTCAATGAAATAACTAAAAACAATTCTGGTATGTTTGACATAATCTACAAAATAAAATAATACTCTAGATTTAATATGTTAATACTATTACAAATTAAAAATACCAATAAATAAGCTACTAACTTTAGTTTTTTTTAATAAAAAATACACAACCACTTTAGCCTAATAAAACACAAAAATGTCAATAAAACAGTAAAACTTCTTTAGAATCTATAATTATATAGAAATTCTATTACAAATCACTAAACAAGTCAGTCCAAAAACTAAAAACTCTCACACAAGCGGCCAAATTCCAAACAAGGCGAAATATTAGCAAAACCGCGTCAAATTGACAAAGTACGGAGCTGGCCGGCGACAAATGTGAAAATAAAATCGATGTGCTAGTCCGTTCTGCGCATGATTTAAGACCCTAACGATGAGTACAGCCACGGCGCACGTACACATTTTTTCGCCCATAAAATCTAACTTTTGAACTGCGCATCCATTACCCTTTACCGGTCCATATAAAGGTCAGCGAAAGAAACGTAACAAAATAAAAAATTAAATAATTATTTTTATAAAAAAACATTTTAAAGACGAAGAAAATGAAATCATTATAAATTTAAATGTTTAAATGAATATAATAATACTAAATAAGTTTTTGAAAGTCACAAACAATCTTTATTATGCCTGTTTGACTTAAAAGACATGATTTTCCATTAGAAAGTCCTAAGATCAAAGGGACAAACTAATTCAATATCCAACTTTCGAAAATTCTATTTAAAGTATAAAGTCAATTTTAAAGGCAATGAGAAATTTTCTATTTCAATTAGTGTAAAAGTTCATTTGGTTTTGTTTTCCCTTTGTTGCCGTTTTAACTATAACTAGGTTATTGGTACAGATCAACTAACAATTTCTTTTAAACAAATTTGCATTTAACAAAAAATATTATCAAGTTAGGTAGATAAAATTGTTTTAATTTTATCTACTTAACTGATATATTTGATGTTACACATGTAGCAGTACCAATATCCTGGATATTTTTTTATCATTTAGGTAAATTTGGTGAAACATTTTAAAATATATTCAATTTTTTTTAAGAACCATTCTAGATTTGAAGCAATATGGTGATGGGTTGTATTCACGACATTATACATTTTTAATTTAATTGAAATTTAAAAACCAAAAGAGATAATAGACGGAGAGCCAGAGCCGAAAAATCATCGTCATCAGTAATATGTAGTTTCTCCCGGAAAACATGTTCCTTTAGTATTGTTAATCGTGCTCTCGCGCAGACTGATAACCTATTGGATACAGGGGGTAGCAATAAGGGGTGAAAGTGAGAAATTTTTGGATAAAAAATCGTCATCGATAATATGTCAGCCATTTTGGCCACTTAAAGTTGAATCCCTCAGGTGTCTAAATTCAAAAGGGCTGACAGTTAGGTGGATTCCGAGAGGAGTAAAACGGGGTCAAATTATCCCGGGCGCTTACTTTATACAGGGTGTTTTTTATTTAAATATCAATATTTAAGGGGATAATTTTTGAGTCAATTTTAAAAAGAAAACTTCATATATACGTATGCCCCAAACGTCCTAAGTTTCGAGAAACAGGGCGGTAAAATTTTCAAAAATAAATACTACATTTCTTTATTTCCACCAGTGGCGTTCGTACGGAATTTGACCTGCTTATTTTAGCAGATATTGATGGTACGTCACTGATTTCTCTTAAAATAAAAAAACCATTTTTGAAATCCCCAATCATTTATAAGCAAAGTTGATCACTTAATTTTTTTCAATCCGATACACGCTTAAAAAAAATAAAAACCATTTCTCTGCATGATCATAATAATATCGGTAAACAATATCATTACGCAGAGAAATATCTAAATTTAATTTTTTTAGATATTTCTTTGCATGGTGATATTGTTATGATCATGCAGAGAAATGGTTTATATTTTTTTAAGCGAAAACCGTGCATCGTTTTAAAAAAAATCAGGTAATTAACCTGCCTTATAAATGTTTGGGGATTTTAAAAATATTTGTTATTTTAAGAGAAATCAGTGACGTACTATCAATATGTGCTAAAATGGGAAGATCCAAATTCCCGAACCCGGTGAAATAAAAAATGAGTAGACTAAATGCCTCTTGATACATAGTACATGTATGCCAAATTTTATTAAAATATCTGAAGTGGTATAACTGATAAAATTAATAAATTATATATTTTTTAAAATTTTATTACCCTGTATCTCAAAACTTAGGACGTTTGGGACATATGTTCATATAAAGTTTTCTTTTTAAAATGGACGAAAAAATTGCCTCATTAAATATTGACGTTTAATTAAAAAACACCCTGTATAAAGTAAACGCTCGGGATAATTTGACCCCGTTTAACTGCCCTCCGTATCCACCTAACTGTCAGCCCTTTTGGATTTAGACACCTTAGGGGTTCAACTTAAAGTGGCCAAGATGGCTGACATATTATCAATGACTATTATTTCCCAAAAATTTCGCACTTTTACCTCTTATTGCTCCCCGTATCATAATTAACAATACTAAATAAACATGTTTTACTGGAGAAACTCCATATTACTGATCCCGATGATTTTTCGGCTCTAGCTTTATACCATAATATTAATGAACTTGCATTTATAACTAGCCATATTTCATAATTAATCAGAGCTTATCCTAACTAACAAGAACTGATCACAATTGGTACTTCGGAACTTAAGTACTCCATGTTCTACTAGAAGAATAAGAATACCTAAAAGAAATTGCAAAAATCGTGAAAATTTATTTTTTGTATTTACTTCGAAAGAAGAGCTATTTTACGACTCATTTCAGTCCGTAAAATAAATCTTTTTTGTACTCAGTCTAAATAAATCGTCATGGCAATACAACAATTAAGCACCTTTTTTTTAATTTTGACATTTTTCCAAAATTGACTGGCGTTGTCAAACGACTAATCATACTTAATAAAAAATTTTTTTTGAGCATAAACAAAACAATATTGTTTGTAACATGTACCTAAATCAGTTTTTTAGGCACTTGTTACAAAAATAAACATTTTGGGCGTCTTCAAATATTGTAACTATATTTCGCCAAATACCATGACGTCAGATATTTGTACTAGTGATGCCACAAGAAGTTAGAAATTTCCGAATTGAATCTAATCTCGCTTGGTGTTTGATTTAAAAAAAATACTTCAAATTGCGTTTTAAAAGATTTAACATAAATTTTTACTTATTATAGTTACATGGATGTACCATTTAACATATTAAGACTTATCATTGTATTTCTTTAATTTTACCTAATCTGGAATTTAGTACAAGTTGTAGAAATTTGCCTTTTTTAGAGTTTTTATTTTTTGTTATGGGTACCTTACGTACAGGGTGTCCTATTTAAGACACTTTAAAGGGTATCTCTGTAATTGTTAGTTCTATCAAAAAGTAATATGGACGTCATGTGCTGTTTTTGGGTCGCACTTAAAACGGTAAAATTAAAATTTAAAAAATGTTCGCTTCTTAAGAGATACGGAGAAAAAACAAAAAACTGTTAATTTCAAAATGACCCTTTATTTTCTTAGTTAATAGAAATATAAAAAAAGTTTTATGCAAATATTTCTTTTTAATAATATCCAAATGATCTGCCGTTTTTATAATAAGTATAAGGTGTCAGGTTAAAAAGTTATCGGACCTAACCTCATTTTTTAAATGAAACACTCTGTATATTTTATTCTAAGAAGATAGCATATTAAATTCTCTTTTCAAAAATATAACACAACATGGATAATACTTGTTTTCTTTGCGATTTATTTAAACTTTATTACTTTAAACCACAGTAGGCTATGAAACAAAAGCTAATTTCCTAGAAACGAAAAATATGTTAATATTCTGGTTGTTATTAACATTTAACATCAATTTAATTTTTAGATAATAATTTGCGAAAATAATTTATCAACATTTTGAAAAATTTGATATGATATCAGTTTATTTCGAAGGTAAAAAATCAAAAATTGGCGCAAAATTTATATTTTGTTCGCTATCCGAAGAACTCTTTAAGGGCATATATTTAAAAACAACAGCTTTTTACAAGGTCGAGATCAAAAACCTATAATAAAGAAAATAGGGAAAATAAAGAAATAAGCGTGTTAAGATTTGACGAGGCCCATAATCAGATAAGAATAGTATATCCCGTGATAGCTTTGAATAGTAGTAGCTAAACTTTTAATAAAGTGAAAACTCCTTTAGGGGCGTTTAACACTTTTTGTGGGTATTGAATAAGACTGATCCGTCATACTCGGCTATGCAATGCAACGCTCGTGATGCAGTCGGTAAAAAGCCAGATACTTAAATATGACCAATTGCATACTGTATTTGCTTTTTAGGGATCAATCCTTTTATCGTCATGAATTGAAGATTTGCGGATGTTAGATTGTGAAAGGTTAATAGGGAATCTTGTCTTGCTAAAGTTTTTACTTCTGTCTTGTCGTCTGAAGCATACACCTTAATTTTAGTTACTAAAATCACCCTAAAATTTAGGAAACAAAAATCTACCTCCGTCAGAAAAATAGAAAGTAAAACTGAAATTTCAAAATCTAAGGCGCAAAGAATGTTGAAGTCCAATGAAAATCTTCCTATGTTGTTAATATTACCCAATATTTGCACCCTGGTGATGATGTAAGAAGATTTGAATTTTGTCACTAAATTTTAAATAAATCTAACGATAACCATTCTTTTCATAAAAAAATATTTGGTCAGATAAATATCGGATAACAAGTTGCGGTTTTCCTAATCGACATAATAAAAAAACATTGGAACTCCACAATTCCCCACATGGTCGACCTGTTTTTCAACAAGGTCGATTTGTGGAAAATGTAACTTGTTCTTTATTTCAAATCAAACTTATGTATCGCTGTTTAAAAAAATTAATGCAAATAGATATTTGGACATACTCTAATCAAACCTTTTCGATGCCCTTTATGATGCTCCTTTAAATAAAGTAATAGATATTTACTTTCAACACGATGGCGCTCCTACCCATAACGCTATTCGAATAAGAGAGTATTTAAATAATTACTTTAAAAACCGTTGAATAGAAGCACATGGACCTATAAGGTGGCCAGCAGATCTTCATATCATCACCTCTAGATTTTTTCCTTGGGGAGTGTTGGAAAATAAAATTTATAAAAAAGTCATCTTAACCCGACAACAATTTGATCAAATAATTCCTAAGGCCTTTGCTATAATAAAAGCATTACACATCACGAATGCCTTAAAATCCATTTGCAAAAGATGTCAAGATTGCATTAAATCCAACGGAGGGGCTTACGAACATTTGCAATAATTTCCATTATTTGTTCTCTTATCTTTTATTTCGTTTCAAAGTTTCTATAGATTTTTAAATAACTTTCCTGTGCTAACTACTTTTTCTACTATTTGTATGTTAAAATATATTGTTTAATGTTTTTTCAGCAACAGTTTCGTATCCAGGATATTAGCTTTTGTTTCATAGCCTACCGTGATTTAATGTAATTAAGTTTGAATAATTGCATAGATAACCAATATCATACAGGGTGTGGTATATTTTTAATAAAAATATTTAACATGCTGTTTTGAGTTTGACCCAAAAAGAGCACATGACACCCATATCCTTTTTTTGGTAGCACTAACAATTACGCAGATAACCTATGAAAGTGTAGAAAATGGGAAACCCTGTACAATGCATTATAAAGCAATTTTTGAACATCTACCTTCTTTAGGTATTTTTTATTCCCCGTTATAAAAAACATTTTATTTTCGGCTATTTGATTTTCGCATTGCTTGATGCGACAATAGGAGTCAAATTATAAAAGAATTAAGTTCAAATAGCCAACGTTGTATTCCTGTTAATAACCCGACTTTAGAGGTTGGAGTTCGGACGATCCAAAACTCGAGTGCAAAACTGAAACGGCAAAAGGTTGCTTAGACGTAAGCTAGCAACGTTAGGCACGAAAATGCGACGTTGTACTAACGTCAAATTGCCGCTTGTGTTACGGCCCTAAAGTCCAAGAAACGAAGCTGAAAAAAGTGCTAAACTTGGCAACTTTTTCAAAATGCATAAATTTGCATGAAAATTTGAAATTAAGCTAAGCTAATCCTCCTCTTCAAAATTTATATTATGCCGATGGGCGCTCTTTATTTTTTAGGGGTAAAGACTACCTACCCTTCATTGCTAAACCCTATAAAACTAAACATTAAGCTTAAGTTAAGTAAAACTTGACTAAAATAACTTTGAAAAGTAGTATTTTATTTTTTGAAACATTATTTGCAATATTTTAGTCCTTAAAAATCAACTTCTATTATGATTTATTTTTAAAAAAATTCCCGAAAAAAATAATATATTATCACGGTGTTTTGCATGAAAATTTGGTATTAAGCTTAACTTAGCCTCCTCTTTAAAATCTCAATTATGCCTAAGTTAGCTTTTTTTAGGGGTGAAAACTACCCCTTATTGCAAAAACCTCAAAACTTTGATATTACAGCTTAAGTCACAAAAAATTAGACTTAAATAAGTATTTCTTTAAAATATTTAACCCCTGAAAATCAACCCTTAATATGATAAAAAAATGTTTACCCTAGAAAAATTAACATATTGTCACAAAGTTGTAATTAAAAAATGTGACTGCTCAAAAGTATGACTAATTTAATTTTGTAATTTTTTAATCCTCAAAAATCCACCTCTTACAATATTATAATGCAAAGGTCTTTGCAAATGCTTTAAAAAAGGTTTTATTAGTTTTTCTTAAAAAAATACGTAGATTTTGCCTTATTTGTCTTTAAAACTGAAATTTTGTGTTTGATGAATAACAGCTAACCTCTAACAAACCACAACTTGGTTTGTATTGGTCCTACAGCAATTACAAAAAAATATACATTTAATTTGTTTTTTTAGAGGCTACAATTTTATTATTTACAATTTTTTTTTGATAAAATTCATACTTATCGAGTGATCTGCAAAAAACCCATTAAAAACGTTGATTTTATCGACGAAAAACTCCGACTTTTGATCGCGAATAACTCGAAAAGTATGCATTTTACAAAAAAAATGCATAAAACATTTTTTGCCTAGAAATTATTTTTCTATTAATTTCTGTGGTCAAAATATTTGAAAAAAAGTGGTGGTTTGGCAACCACCCCCAAGGTAAAGCATGATATAGATTTTGATCCTTGGACTATTCCTACCTACTGTAAAATTTTAAGTCATTCTATGCATTTTGAACAAATTGCTAGGCAAAATGGTTCGTTTCCTGGACTATATTTAGTTGTGGTTGGATGACCTTAAACTATACTGTTAGTTTGCATAACAATAATATTTGGCTTATTTTTACCCACTAAATAAGCATAAAAAAATTCTAAAAACTATGTTTTTAGGACTCCCAGATTTACATTGCCAACAACTAAATTGCGCTTCTGCGAATATTCCTAATAGTACATGTTTAATTTATGTTGAAATTTAGCACAAGTATCAAGTTATCAAAATATTTAAGTAAGTTTAAACTACTTTTTAAAAATACTCCTGATTTATATCCGTTCTAGTTTCCAGAACCTTATGTAACGGAATTATTTGCACAAAAGCCGAATAATGGATTTGGAGCGGTCAATCTTGGAATAACACTTTGTTTCAATGATAAATGATCGTCAGACGTGAAGTATGGGAATAAATATATTTATTACTTTGACCTAAGTACTTGATAACCACTCAATAGTTGAGCCGGAAATAGATCAATAAAAAAAGATTAACTGATGTTAGTTCTGGTTTTTTAAGGGTTATTATGATGTTAAAAAATATATTGTTAGATTTTTGCATCGTCTTAGTGGTTTACAACAGACGCAATGAAGTATAAGTATGGACAGCAGTGGTAGACATTTTAGGGTAGGTATTTAAGGTACTATAATACTTGTGCAATAGCCCTTTTATAATATCTAAATACAAAAACGCAGACCTGAGTGAAGGGTTTTAAAAATATTTTTTCAATTTTTTCGAAACATCATTTTGCAAACACCTGGAAAATATTAGACCCGATAAAATAATCTGGCTTTTTTTATATTAAATATAAATACAATAAAATTAAAAGATGCCTTAAAAATATGTTTTGCAAAAAAAATTAAAATATGAAAAAGTTTTGGTAACAAATCGGTAACAATTATTATTAAAATAACTGATTATTGTGTCAACAATTATTTTTATTTATTAATTAATATATAAGTACTTTCTTTATTTTTTAAAAGTTTTTGGTGCTAAACATTAGAGCATTTTTATTCACTCTGTGATTATTCTAACATACATGATAATATATTTTTGATTTGTAAAATTTTGATTTTTTTACACACGTTTAATATTCTTTTATGCTTGGTTTTTGGCTTTTGGTCTAAAAGTTTTACCTATATGTATAAAAATTATTACATTTATAAGGTACTTTATACAAGATATTCTTTGTATTTCTGCTCATAATAAATGGTTATTATTATATTACCGGTGTCTCAGCAGTAAAAAAAAAGTGTATTAACTCATAATATCGTTAAACGTAGAACGTATTAAGTAACCATTGGATGGATGGATCTGAAAGTTACTCTATGTCCTGTCTATGGGTAGACAGAGAGTTTCAAAGTTGGTGGTACAAACACCAGGACAACGACAGGCAAAGCAGTTCATTAAGACCTGCTCGGCCAAGTTTACCTCGGACCTACTGAGCCACAGTCGTAAGGTCGTAAGGATAACGGTAGGTCAACTAACAGGACATTGCATACTTAACAAGCACCTGGAAAGAATAGGCCTGGTGGAGGATAGCCTGTGTAGGTTCTGCCAGGAGGCTGAAGAAACAGCCGTACATGTGTGGTGCCACTCCGAAGCACTATGAAGGCTTGGGTTTACTAGGCTTGATAAGGAAAAGCCAAAACCGGCAAGATATATGGAGTGGCCAGTGTCAAGACTCTGGAGTCTAGTTAAGAAGATGGGCCTGGACAAGGTACTCTAAAGAACGATAGAAGAAACTACAATAAATCTGGTAAGGTTGCAGTGGTGGAGGTCATTTTTGCCATCTCCGCTCAAATAATCTAATCTAATCTAATCTAGTGTCCTGTCTAAAAGATAATGCTGATAAATCATAGAAAATTATTTGTGATATTTTAAATATTAAAATTTTAACCGTATTCATACAAGAATTCTAGTAAAATTTAAATTAAAAATATCGTCACAGTTTTGATGAAAATTTTCATGGGAATTTCGGTATTAGTACATTCATGTGTGTTTGATAGTTACAATAAATTCCAATAGAACTATTGCTAGAATTCATGTGATCCTCATGCGCACAAATAATAATTTTATAAGCAGCTATTGAGTTAGAATAACATAACCTAAAAAGACGAAAATTTAATAAATAAAAAAAGCTTTTTTGTTTTTTTAATTTAGGTCAGATATAGATAAACCGAAGTTGATACTATCAGGTGAGGCAACATTCAGCTAGTTCCTTTAAACTTTATATTTTACAATTCTCAATGACACCACCGACCTCGTAAAAGTAGCCTATTGGGTGAAGCCCACGAGCTTTTGTGTGTAGTTTGGAGTCCACGTAAAACTGTAGGTTCTGTCCGAATGATGTTACCCAGATGTTAATAGCTGATAGTTCAGAGGAAGTAATAATTTGTATAATGTCCGTGGTAGCACCACCGCTTTGTCTAAAAGGTGCGGTAAAATGCAATATCTGCATGTTTCGGACTGGGGAAAAATGAGATTAAGATCTAAAAACCCGGTACCTAGTACTATGCTTTATCTTTCTTGGACTGCCCTAAATATTAAAATAAAATAGTAATATTTGAAAACATATTATTAATATCTAATGTAGCTACAAAATAATAAGTATTATGGTTGTAAATAAAATACAAACCTTGAAAAAGTTTTATTGTTTTCTTAACATTATACCAAATTTTTGGATATTGAACCATTTTTTACCTTGGTAAGCAATATACTAATAATTTTTTAATTGAATTTACTTTTTTAAAAAAATATTTAGTATTTAAAAAATAATAATAAATAAAAGTTTAAAAAAATACATTTTATAAATTGTTTATTAAAAAGCAAATTACCTTTTTAGTGTTCAAATATGTTATTTGCTGAGATTTTCTATAAACAATTTTGCTAACGAGTTTTTCGTTTGAAAAAAGCGAATTTTAATAAATGGTCATTAATTAATACCTAAACCAGTTTTTAATTTCATACCTAAAATATTTTGTTTCATTTAAACTACACAATTTAAGGGATGTTTTTCCTAGTATTGTACATTTTAATTAAATCATAAATACAATTGTAAATATTCGGCGCCTATATTTCAATAAATAGGTACATTATCTTAACAATTTTTGTTTTCGGTTGTTAGGTTTTATTTGATGAAAATATATCAAAATTATATTATAATTATATTACACTTGGTTATAGAGAAATCTATTAACTTTCGTCGGAAAGTATAACTCAATTTTGTTAGTAATTCTACCTTACTTAAGTGCCAAAAATAAGGTTTAGGACCCGACTTTTATTTAATTTAAAATGTGTGTTCCTTTCAGCTGACCTTCAGAGTTTTCCTGAATACTCGATCGGTCTTTAATTCTGTTAGTACAATTTACTGAGCAAAATAGCAGTACTATTTAAAAAAAAGGTCCATAGAACCAAAATGAGTACAAAATTAGCTTTTCTCTGATTTTATATAAAAAAAAACTGTAAATAAAAAATATTTAATTGTAATTAAAGCGCGATGCCGTCAATATGACTTTTGTAAAGAATCGAAAACCAAACGAATTGTTTTTTTTTACTATTCCTTATATCTGTGTTAATGTATCATCAGGAAAAGTAATATAAGAACAAAAAATCATATTATGCTATTAATAGTAGGCATCGGTCCCGGATTTATATTTTAAAATAAAAAATACTTCCTTGACACTTTGTGAGTGGATTCGAAAATTTTGTTAATTGGAGCGTTTGTGAAGTGGCATGCGTCAAATATGTTTAAGGCGTAGGTCAAGACAAAATACCCTTGATTTTTGTAGGCCAGTATAATCACAACATTTGACTATTATTTATCTAGCTACTGTGCAAAAATCAGCAGGGTATTTTTAAATTACATAACATCATGAATTTGATATGTTGATGGTGAAGGTTCGCTAAATGCGCCAATATAGGTAAGTTAATATATTTTCCGATGTTTGCATTATAAAATCCTATAAGCCGTGTAGAAAACAAAGAGTTGTTCTTTAAATTACCTATATATTGCCAAATTAACATTGATAAAAATTATTTTCATGCGGTTAGCAGATGAGTAAAGGTCGTTTTCAATTCGAACCTCAGATTATACCACATACTGTATTTATTATACAAACAATCTACTTTAATGATAAGTTCTACTATTAAAAATAATAGTAGAACTTACCAAAGCCTTCTATATTGGTGGTTCTAGAAATATTGGTCTTGTTAGATATTTTAATCGTAAAACTGGGTTAAAAATAAATAATAAGAGAAAGGAACTCTTAAGGATACCTTATGTATTGAAGACATTCCACAAACTAACCACAACTAACCATTTATCGCAATTGCCAATTGCTAATAAATGCAAATTGCAAATAAAACCCGAAAACCGTAACTTTACTAACGCATGCCGTTTATGCAACTTATCGTTTTAAAAGCCCTTTTTTTAACAGAGGGGCTTTAAATTTTAAATTATTTTAAAAAGTATTCCAAAGCGCGGTTGCCCATTGATACAAACATATGTTCTTGAGAAATTGATCAAACAATTTAATGTTTTAAATTTAGAAAGTCCAGATTTATATCAAGCTTTTATAAGAAGTGCGGGAACAAGTTCAATTTTTAAATAACTTGAATATCTAAAGATATGCAAAAAAGACAATGAGGACAAAGAAAAAACGTGACCAAAAGCCTAAGATTTATTTATGACTAAAGAATAATAATTTTCTTAAGTTAAAAACTGTAGGAAACATTATGAAAAAAGAATTAATAATTTCTTTTGTCACGTAACATAAATTTGGTTTTCCCGAAAATTCAAATGATGCTGGTGATATTTTTCTACCAGTAACACCGGATTTATTAAAAAAGAAAATTTTAGAATAAAAAATATTATGACAATTTTAAACATACAATACAATGCTTATAAAAACTTATTTACAAAAGAAGGTACATATAAAATAAGTATCTGCATTATCCTGCACTTTCTGTCCAAATAAGGCTTAGAGACTGGCTTAAAAAATTGAATATTTGAAAATGGGTACAAATGTCAGCAAAACAGGATTTTTCGTGGAGAAGAGAAAATAAATAATGCGAAAAAAAATATTTTGTGCCAGTACCGAATCCTGGGGTACCCCAATATTAATTTGGTGAAAGCTAGAAGAGTAAACATCTCATTCTACATTCTACAGTAAATGATATATGTCGATTAGAAAGGAAACTGGAGAGCCAAGAACTAAGTTTAGGTGGAAATCTGAAGAAAGAATGCTTGTGTGGGAGCCCATATGCCAGACATGGTCAAATGCCATAGATATTTCGTAGATTTAAAGGTAAAATTCACTTACATTTTCTGGTTTAGAAAATACAATGATACTAAAATTGCGATGAAAAAAACCGGCAATATTAAGTTTAATATTTTACTAAAGAGGTTTAGTAGTCATAGAGGTACTTGGTACTTTTTATAATAGAAAATCTATGGCATGCTATTAGGGTAATTTTCCTATCTTTTTAAAAGAACGGTACTAAGTGACTTTTACCTCTAAACCGACGAGTAACAATCTGAGATTCGCTAAGGAACTCAAGAGACTTGTTCCAATATATAAAACAAACAAAAAAAGCTCTCCTACGGATCTGTTATGTACAATTTTGTGCTTTTTAAATACTAGAAATTTAGGAATTAATGAATTTTTTCCAGACCTTGCACACAATTGAGAGAAGAAAAGATATAAGCCCATAATTAGAAGGAGAAATTTTAGATGCTTTTTTGAGTAAGGCCGTTTTAAAGATACATGTCAGAATATGTGAAATAGTATTGCCAAATGCAAGACCAGACGAGACTTAGCTAGTCTGGTGGTGGTATTGCGCTCTCGGTCTTGGTCTTGGTCTCAAACTTGCAGTAAGAGTCTTGCAGCTACCTATTACCTATTGCTATTTATTAAACACGTTAGTTTGGATGTTAGGGTAACACAACAGAGTGGGTTTTTTTGAGGTTATACTGAAATAGCCATAGTAAAGCCCAACCAAATTAATAAAATTAACTTACAATATTTTAAAGAAATTGGCAAGATAGAATAGTGATAGGTCCTCAGCCTATATGAAATGTATGAATTGCAAAAAAAAGGTCAATCCATACAATGTACAATTTATTTAAATGAAAAATACAACACAAATTAAATTACAGTACAATAGGTTTGACGTGGTTACTTTATACTTTTAACCAAGAATTATTACAAAGTAACCTCATGACTCTTTACTAAACCTTTTTTTATGTACTCTTATCCCAAATAATGCTTTTGAAAATATTTCTCAGCAGGTACCAAAGTTGCAGGTATTAAAAGAAAATCACGACTCATCTTGGATAAAATCGGTTATTCCTTCTTATGCATCCTTCGCTACTTTAAAATGTCTTTGAGCTGGCGGCTCTCGGTTTACTTAGGTACTTCTTCAATAACGCCCAAATCTCAGTTAGACTTAATCAGCAAGACGCAAAAGTTTTGCAGCTTAGTCAGTTCTTGCTCAAATATTGCAGGATCAGTCTTGGTCGTGGTCTTCCTACAATAGAAACCAAGACTGCAAGACCAAGATTTTGGGTAGCAGTGTGAGAAAAAAGTTAAGATTTTTTTTTACGTTTTCGTACTATTTTACGAAATATAGACACATTTTTACATAGAAAACAAATGCGTTTTTATTTGCGGTAATTTTTTTATTCCATAAATACATTGCGAAACCAAAATTTTATAACCGACATAAACGGTAAAAATAAATATATAAAAAGTTTATCGGTCTATGCGATAAGAAAAGTGTATAAAATACATAATCTTTTTTCTATCTTTCCAGGGCCTTTGACCTGTCACGAAACTTACAAACTTAGAGCAAAAAGGAAACAGTTAACTGCATCGACAAAGTGGGCCAAAACTTAGTCGTGACACCGACACACGAAAATAAAAGTAAAAGTTGCTTTATTGGGTTGTAGAAAGAAGTATGTTTTATTAGGTCATTCTCAATGGGATCCATAGGCGGGTTACAGGACAAAACCTTATTAGAAATAAAAGTTACTTAGAGTAAAATTATAATGATAGTTAAAAAATAAACAATTTTAATCTTTAAAAAATAAAACTTTACCGTTAAATACAAGGTAATTCGATGAAAACTAAACAATGCCTTATTAGTGCCTTTTTATATTAAAAAATGTGAAATACCCATTTAGATTTATTATTTTTTCGGAAGATCCTAAAGGAAACTTAAGAAAATAATTCCAATGGAAACAAAAGGTAAACGACACATACCGGTTGATCCAGAGAGTAGTTAGATATTAGAAATAAAACTTGGGGATATCATGTAATGTCATCCTTTTGCAAGTCACTTGACTTTGGGTGGCTTCCGGTTTCACCGGAAACGGTCTCAACTTTAAATGTTCAACACAATCTGTATATTTTAAATTTTTGGATTCGTCTTACGGTATATTAAATTTGAACAATAATGCGAAACCAAAGGTGCAAAAAAGTCAATATTTCAAAAAAATCTTTTAAGGTAAGCATTTTTACTGATAGAGTAAACTTATATTCATCCCATTTTTTTTTTCAGAACGCGATCAAATTAAGCGTTAAATATTAAAATGGTGATTTTTATTTCTGATAAATTATTTGGCAACAAAATATTAACTTTTGGCCCATCAGGGCCACCAGTAAAAAAATACAAATTGTCAAAGCTGTTAAAATTTGACATATGAGGTACCGTCAGGCGCAGAATGATCCAGTAAAACTGGAAGTCAGCAAAAGTCATGTGACTTGTGAAAAAACGTTAAATTTTTACAGTGGATATTTACAAAACTGCAGAAAAAAAGGGTGAGCCACCCCTGGATCATCCGGTATAAACAGTTTTCTAACAGGACACCTAATTTATTGGTTTGATTTCAAGAGCGTCTATTTTCCTTGATTCGTTTAATAAAAAGATTTTGTATTAATTTTTAGTAACAACAGAAATAATTCTAGTCCTACGAAAAATTAGAAATTTAAATTAGAAAAAGAAAAAATGTGACAATAAATACCTAAAATGGTAAAACATGAAAATTCAATATTCTATAAAAACACCCTATAATATTATAATAATTATATTAAAGGGCTGGAAATATATTTCATTTTAATCATGAGTAAACGCTAGACTTTGACAGAATATTGATTTTCTTTTTAACATCTTTTTTACCTTTTTTCTTTTATTTTAAGTCGCGCATGAATTAAATTAACTAATTTATTAATTCTTTGTTACTAAAAATAAATTCTAAATATTTTTATAAAAAATAGGCCCACTTAAAAAATAACCAATAAATAAAGTACTACCTCTGAAAAACGTCAATTTTATATCGTACCTTTTTTGTTTCAATATAAATTATTTTCTTGAGTAGATATTCTAGTTTAGAAAGTTAAAAAAAAACATTTTTTTTTTTTATTTTGATAGTTTAGATATCCAAGAATTTCTCCTTAAGAGAATTTTTCGAAATTCGAATTATTTTAAAAGTTATAGCCATAGTTATTGTTCGGCGCAATGAAGCTGCAATCAAAACTTTTAAACGCGTTTTTCGAAACGTTCGTCACAAAATCTCAAGTTTTAATTCACCGATTTTCTTGAAAGTTAGCATTAATTTTCTTTATATATTCTTTTATAGCAGAAACCAACAAAAAATCAAAATTTTTAATTTTCCCTCTTTTTAAAAATTCGGAAAAGTTAAAAAATAACTGAAGAAAACCTATTTTTTTTGCATGATGGCCTTACAAACTGGCGTCTTTAATTTTTTTTCCTGTTATAATGACATTTGTACAGGGTGGGCATATAAGCGAGGTAAGCGGCTGCATTTCAGGACCTGTACATCTGACAACAATGGAATTTTTTTTATTAATATAAAAGTGGCCATGAGAAAATTTTGGAAATTATTTTCAAGTTCCGTATTTCACCGGTAGAGGGCGTAACTAAAAATTAAATAAGGAAATAGTATTTTTTTCCGAAAACCCATATATTAGCCTATATTTTATACTGTTAGAAAGCTTAAAAAATTCTCTATTATTTTGGATTAAGGCTCATTGGCGTTCGACCGATAGTAGGGGTGGGGGAAGCTCTTGAAAGTGTAATCATTAAAATCGGTGTAAATTTTAAACCACTTATTCGATTTCAGCAAATTAAAATTTGTTTGCAAGATAAATAAGGCTGTTTTAAATATCCGTTCTCCTTATCGCTCTACAGTTCCCAATAAAAGAGCTCGAGGGTGCAATTCGTAATAAATCCAGTTTTTTTCATTTTACTGCAAAAATTTAAGTCAAACGGTATATTTTTGACATCATATTTAAAAAGTAGATAAAATTTGCAAAAATATTGTAAAAACCCGACGATGATATCTTAGCTCGTTTTAAACATATAGCGAATTAAAGATTTTTTTATGCGCAGAGTCAATACTTGTGTACCGCCATCTAGCGTTCGGCCCTAGAATGTCTAATTAAAATTATTATAGTTGATTTCTCAAGCTGTTAATAAGATACATCCTGTTTTCATAATTAATAAATTAATTTTTAAACTAATAGATCACAGCATCAAAGGATGATTATGTGATTTTCTTAGGATAATTATTTATTAACGAATTTCTCTTTATATTTAAATGATGGTCCTGAACAGGACCGATTTTAAACCCAAACATATTAGGTTCCTAATGCCTCGATAGATGTTCAAACTGCTTTCCATCACATTCCAAACAAGCTTTCAATCTTCTTTGGGTGGATAAAACTGCTGTTTCGATTTCAGCAGCTGATAATTGATTAATGGCATCACGGATTCTGTTTTCCATATCATGTCTAGTTGTGAAAGGAGTTTGGTACACAATATCTGTTAAACGACCCCATAAGTAAAAGTCGAGGCATGTTAAATCGGGTGACCTGGACGGCCAAGGAAATGGACTTCCCCTTCCGATCCAGCGCCCTTGAAAATAATTATTAATATGATCCAGCACGAAACGGGAAAAATGAGCTGGACACCCGTCCAATTGGAAATACATAGTCCGTCTCACTTCCAATGTCAAATCTTCCATCAAAATGGGCAAAGCATTTATTAAAAAATCCAAAAAAATATTACCGGTTAATGTGCCATCAAAAAAAAAAAGGATCAATAATTTTCGTTCCGATAATGCCACACCACACGTTTACACTCCAGCGGCCGTGGTGCTGGACTTCTCGCATCCAGTGAGTATTTTCAGCCGACCAATAATGCATATTATGCCTGTTAACTCTACCATCACTACTAAAAGTAGCCTATTATATTCAAGGAGTAAATTATATTAAAAATGTTTATTAAAAAGGTGCGCTAATGCAATTACTTACTTGTGGTCTTTTAGTATATTTCGAACAGTAGTTCGAGTTATTTCCAAATCTAAAGATAACGCCCGAGTTCCAATATGCTTATTAAATTCTACGTAGGCCAACACATTAATAATGTTTTCTTCCGTTCTTCCAGTATTGCGACGCCTTCTAAATCTGGGCCGACTAAAACTCCCAGTATCGCGTAGTCGCTGTACCAAGCGTGGAAATACTCTTCTGCCATAATGACGGTGATCTGGATACTGAATGGCATACTGTCTTTCAGCTATTGCTGCATTTTGAAAGCACTCGAAGAAAACCGCAATCATATCAACAGCTTCATCATTTGTAAGAGGCATTTTACAAAAAAATCGCGCAAAAAATATTTAGATACCAAATTGACAAGAATTAAAAGCATCTAATAAATACTTGACGTTTCAAAAAATATTATTTGAAAATGTCTCTTGTTTTTGCCGCCTACTATACGTTAATTAGACATTCTATGGCCGAACGCTAGATGGCGGTACATAAGTTTTGATTCTGCGCGTAAAAAAAAAAACTTTAATTCGCTATAAGTTTAAAACGAGCAAGATATCATTGTCGGGTTTTCACAATATTTTTGCAAATTTTATCTACTTTTTAAATATGATGTCAAAAATATACCGTTCGATTTAAATTTTTGCAGTAAAATGGAAAAAACTGGAATTATTATGAATTGCGCCCTCAGCTCTTTTATTGGGAACTGTAGAGCAATAAGGAGAACGGATATTTAAAACAGCCTTATTTATCTTGCAAACAAATTTTAATTTGCTGAAATCGAATAAGTGGCTTAAAATTTACACCGATTTTAATGATTACACTTTCAAGAGCTTCCCCCACCCCTACTATCGGTCGTACGCCAATGAGCCTTAATCCAAAATAATAGAGATTTTTTTAAGCTTTCTAACAGTATAAAATATAGGCTAATATATGGGTTTTCGGAAAAAAATACGTTTTCCTTATTTAATTTTTAGTTACGCCCTCTAGCGGTGAAATACGGAACTTGAAAATAATTTCCAGAATTTTCTTATGGCCACTTTTATAATAATAAAAAAAATCCATTGTTGTCAGATGTACAGGTCCTGAGATACAGCCGCTTACCTCGCTTATATGCCCACCCTGTACTAATAAAAAATCTGTTAATTTTTTTTTTATTTTTCAAATGACCAAAAGTAAAGGAATTGCGACAAGATCGACATGCCCTTTTTTCCCCTCTACCTCAACAGTGGTAGCAAGTGGCCTTTTTTTAATACGAGAAAGGCACAACTATGTCTTTGTTCAGTCTTCGTCGGATGAACATAATAATTATACTTAAACTTTGCATGACGTGTCAAATAAATAAAAAAAAGGTATTGGACTATCCAGTATATGGAAGTACCTCGGTTTTATTTACATAATTTAAAAGCAGGTGGTCGATTGACCTTTTCGAACTTGCAGATCCATCTATTAAAAGTCCCTGGATAAAACGGATTCCTTTATTTTCAAAGGTTTAAATTACCTTATTTAACATTATTCGTTTTAAATGACCAGGAGTTTAGTTACTAAAATTTAAATGTACGACAAGAAGTTTGTATTAACCATGCCAGGAATTTTGTTTAAGTCCACTTTGAATTAAATGAAAGGTGTAGTGTAACCATACTCAAAACCTAGAAGTCTTAATTAACGAAAGAGGACTTTTATGTTTAGAAATAATTTTATTACGTATCGCCCATTCATTAAACCACTTTAGTCAAATCTAGTTTACAAAAACAGTCCTATTTTTAGTCAACTTAACTAAAACGGTATTTTCATTTTAGTTTACAGTTTAGTACAACTTTGACCTTTTTAATCCAATTTGTATTAATCATACTATTTGAGCTAATTTTACCTAAAACTGTAAGTGTTTAAACAAAATAAATTAACTCAATTAAATTTATCATAACTGCAAGGAAGTTTTTATCATTTTTCGAAACCTGCTTTTTTAAATTACTATCTTCGATTTATAAACTCAAATTGGTTTAACTGGTCTAAACTGTAAGCCTTTAATTGGTCTACAGTTTGGTAAGACTTAATCCTTGGGGTATTTAAATTGATATCTCAAACCACTCTATTCAGTTTCGAAAATCATATCAATTGAGCGTTAAACGCAGGTATTTTTAACAGTTTCATAAAATTCTAAGTAAAAGCTCTGATCGATTAGAAAAATCTGAGTTTTTAAATAATTCACAGGTTAATTAATCTTTAACCCTAGACTACAAAACCTGATTTTAAAAAATATCGAAGTCGGTAGCGTTTCCGGTTAAATCGGAAACGACACACACGTGCCAAACATCAGGAATCTGCATCCTATCCAGCCATACATGGTACTAAAATATCAAAACCTTATGACACTTCTAAATAAAATAACAGGCCTGCTAGTAATTTCATGATTAACCGATATATGGTTAAAAAAATATTGGGGTGTTCCTTTCTTTTTGCCTACGCTAAACAGGGTTCAGCGTAGTAGACTAACGGCCGAGTGATAAACGCGTTGTTAAAGTTAGCAATGGGTTAAATTTAACAAAGAGATAAAAATAAACTTTCTTGGCAACAGGGTATATCTTGAATGTTAAATTTTTGTCAAAAAATAATTTAGTTCGGGAATTTGCATTTAAAATAAAAAAACTTAAAAAAATGATTACCTTGCACCGAATATAAAAACAAAGGTTTGACACATTAACAAAGTAATTTTATATATTTTCTTTTAAAAAAGCAGCCCAAAAGACCAATACTGCAGAACTTCTTTAAATTTGGGTTTTTAACGGGTTCTCTAACATTATTCATGCCTACTACATTTTATTGATACATTCCGGTGGGTAGATTCATCTAGAGAAGACAAAATAGTTGCTTTATTTTTATAGAAAATTATTGTTTTAATTTATTACATATAAGTAAAACTATTATTTACAAGAATTTTATTACTTGCTGCACTTTAATATCCATCTATTTTTTTAAACTAAAGGATTCAAATAATTTCATATAATAACTTAGGTATTACCACACTACAAAAAACTAACCTCTTTATAAGTTAATGCTGTCCAAAGCTATAACATGCGGTACTAAAAAAATACGTTAGAGACCCGATATGGTACAGGTCCGATGCGCCGCAAGGCCTTTGTCGAAATTCAAGTTAAACCCACTCTAGGGTGTATAACTTTATCTGGGAATTTTTGCATCGCAATGAAAATTAAAAACAGCGCATATACATATAATAATTTTTACACGCACGCTAGATGAGATTGGCTAGGAGCGTTTTGTACGATTTCACATATTAATTGCCCTTTATAAACTTTTTAGAGCACACAAAATCCTGAAGCGCGGACAAATTTTCGTCGATAGAAAGTTACTTAGATTATCGATCGCAACCTCAGATGATATACTACTAGAGGCAGCCTTGCAACTTGGTCGTGCGAACAGTCTACGTGAGAGAAAAAAAATAAGAGTGCAACATTTTCCCTCGCTCTACGTGCTAAGTGGTCGGCGGACGGGGCATATACTATTCTCCACAGAGTAATCACCACGAAAACCAAGAGAAAGGTTATACTTTTATTCGTCCTTTTCTTACGCACACTGTGAGATTTGATAGAACATGTGGTTGGGCAAAATTATAATATTTAGTAATGCAAGTAAAAAACAATAGGACAGTTAGCGCCTTATCATTAGGAAGGCGCTAACTGTCCCATTGTTTTCAGCTTGCATTACTAAATATTTTAATTTTGCTAAGCCACGTGTCCAATCAAGTCTCGCAGTGTGCGTAAGAAGAAAATACGAAAAAAAGTATATACGTGTTGATTAGTCGGCGAAGAATATTATATGCCTTAGAACGTAGAGCGTGAGAAAATGTTGCACGCTTATTCTTTTTTTTATCACGTGGAGTGTCAGCACGACCAAGTTGCAAGGCTGCCTCTAGTAGTATATGCTCAAAGGTTGCGATAGATAATCTAAGTAGCTTTCTACTGACAAAAACTTGCCGCCTCAAAGTTTGGTGTGCTCTAAATAGTTTAACAATGAAAAAGGGCAATTAATATGTGAAATGTACAAAACGCTCTTAAGCTACTCCATCTCATCTAGTGTGCGTGTAAAAATTATTATATGTATATGCGCTGTTTCTAAAACGAATAACATCTTTTATTGCAATGCAAAACTCCTTAGATCAAGTTTTACACGCTAGAATTCGTTTAACATGGATTTTGACAAAGGCCTTGCGGCGCATCGGACCTATACCACATCGGGTCTCTAACAGTATTTTTTTTAATACCAATTTATAGCTTTGGACAGCAATAACTTATGAAAGAGGTTAATTTTTAGTAGTTATACCTAGTTATTACATGAAATCATTTAAATTCTTTGTTTTAAAAAGAATAGGTGGATATTAGGAGCAGTAAGTAATAAAATTCTTGTAAATAAAAGCTTTACTAATATGTATTAAATTAAAACATTAATTTTCTTGAAAATAAAGCAAATATTTTGTTTACTCTTAGATGAATCTAAACTACCGGAAGGTATTAATAAAATGTAGTAGGCAGAATAATATTAAAGAACTTGTTAAAAACCCAAATTTAAAGAAGTTTTGCAGTATTGGTTACTTGAGTTAACTATCGTACTGCTTGTTTTTGAAGAAAATATATAAACTTACTTTGTTGGAGTGCGAAACCTTTTTTTTCGTATTGTGTGCAAGGTAATTATTTTTTAAACCTTTTTTATGCCTAATGGATTTTAAACGCAAAATTTCGAACTAAACTATTTGTTGTTATCTAGTAACCATTAAATTTTAAAAATGTGCTGCGTTGTCAATTTTTTTCATTTTTCACCCTTGGTTAAATTAAACAATTGTTAAGTCCATTGCAAACTTTAACAATAAAACAAATTAGAAAATTTCGTTCACATATCATGTACGAGATGACGAGAAGTTATACTTTACCAACCGTTTCCGTAAATGTCATTTTGTATATACAAACATGAGATTTAACTTTTATTTTTGACACATACTGAAAATATGAATCGTATATATGCACTGTGCAGGAAATAAAATTTCATATACATAAATTATAAATATTTTATTTAAAAAATTAATTTAATTATAAACATATCTTGTAATCAGAAGAACACAAAACATTAATATTATATTATTAATAGAATAAATTTCTCTGAAACGCTGGCAGAATGACAATATTTGTGGAATACTTAATTATAATTTTAAGGGTAGAACTCTAGCCGGCGGAGATATGATCTCTGTAAAGGGATGAAAGACTTTGTTAAATCTGCCGTGATTTAAAAAAGATGGAGTACCGAAAACAGTTTGGTTAAAGCAATAGATTAAGTTAAGTACTAACCAGATATATCGTACGGCATGAAAACATGTCACAGGTCACGACTCTCTTTAACTTAGATAACTTTTACGCAAACAATTTAACAGTTGTCTTTTCTTCTTTAAATTATTATTTTTTAATGAAATACCATTTGTGATTTAAATAAGTTTTTTTCCAAAAATCAAATTATTATAGTTAGCTATTAAGTGTGTAAATATGCGCAATAGAATTCGGTTAGAGCAAATGTGTATTTTATTTAAAAATAGGAAGCTTTTTATCTGTTTAAACCAGCTACCTATAAATACAAGACCCTCTTGACAACAGGTAGCCCAAACACCAACAATTACAAACCACGTTTAAATGCTTTTGTGAAATTTAATATTTAGTTTAAAATAATATAAATATTTATTTATTAAACAAGATAATAAATCATATTTTGGGAGTAAATCTAATGAAAATATTAACACATAATGAGACTAAACTGCTATAGGTAAACCACAAAATATTTTGTATAATCAATAATTAGGAACATAATAGAAAATTACAAAAGTAAAACAATAATTATATTGAATTAAGTTTAAAATTTATTTATAATAAATTGTCTGTAGGATCTTTTTCCATTAATATGTAGTTTTATAAAATAGTTTTATTTACTAATGAATTTAATAAGAACATTTTTTTTATTTTAAAATGCTTTTAAAATTTGGATTCATTTTAGATTACTTTTCTAATTGTTCTCCATGTTATGTATGTTAACTTATAGAAACATTTTTACTTATAAGAGCAAGTTTTTAAAAGGTTACTCTTTTTAAATAAAAAAAATGTAGTCGAAAAAAACTTTTAGTGTGATTTTAAAAGGTGTGTGCTCTATTTATTTATAAATTATAAAACTTAAAAATACCAAAAACAATATCAAAAACGAAAATGCCTAAGACAAAACCAAACGATACTCTAAAGCTGACAGAAATAATGCCTTACTTGCAGCATTATTATTTCCCAAACAAATTTTACCCCAACAAACCGATAATTATTATATTTAATACGATCCTAAATTGGTAAACCTTAAGACGTGTTGTAATTTAAAACACTTTAACGAGCTATGTTTTTTTATTCTGTTTTATTTTTTGGTTCTGGAAGCACGGTTAAGATTTTAGTACTTATATGGTGTGTAAAAAGTATGATGCTCAGGATTTTTATGGGTGATAGTGGGGCTTAAAACAAGTCAAAAAGTTTATTTAACATAATGTGTCAAAACTTTTGTCTGAACGATATCTATCAAATTTTAAAACTTTGTTAGCAATTATTTCTGAAAAGCCTAACAATTGGCAACTTGTGTCTTAATCGCTCAACGGTACAAATAAAATAATAATAATACTAATAATGTGTCTCCCAGTTAAATATTTAAAAAACAATTGGCAATGGCGCTCCCCGTAGCGTGGAGTCCATCCAGTCGCGCTATTTTTGTCCGTTTTTTATAACATGCGTTGCAGTTCCAAATCGGGAATATGCCGGTATGTTATTAATTTACGGCTAGGCAAACCAAAATGCTTATCTAGCAGCTTAACTTTATCATAAAAGATTTCAACAACGGCTACATGAGATGGAAAGTGTTAAAAGTACGCAAAAACTGGGTTCGTCGGAGTGAGACTTGTGTAGAAACTAAAGGACGACATTTTAAACAACTTATTTAAACTCAAATGTAGCTTTTTTTTAAATTAAAGACTTTTTATTCTTCAAGCAAAATAAAAAAGTACTGTTTTAAAACATATTAATTTGTGTTCTTAAAATGGGTATTTAGCTTAATTTTGTCCCCAAATAAGGTAGAAGAAAAAAAAGTAATTTTTACGCAGGGGGGCTGATACATAAGAGCTGTTTTGAGCTTAACTATCGACCATTAAAATCGTGAGCATCATACTTTTTACACTATGTATAATACTTTTTAGCAACAATATAAAAAAGTCCATATAATTGTTTTCTTACAAGACATCTGAAAACACCTCACTAACAACAAACTTCGAAGACAGACCTAAACAAAAAGATATTTATATTTGTCTATGCGTATTTGGAAGCAAAGAAGTGACTTATATGTAACTAAACACGAATTTTTAGGCAAAATATTTTTGATCATAACAATAGCACTACACTTTTTCTAAATACCCTGGAGGGTTTAATTTAAAACTTTTATTTTTAAGTTAAATGTATACACTGTCAATATTTTTGCACTTCGTGTTGCTTTATTAGTACCTGCGAGGAAATAAATAATATTGGATAATTTTTGGAAGCATAAGCCGTAAAATAAACATAAAAGGTCATCGGTATGAAAGCTGTTCATAGGACGAATGTCTTTCCATGTAATCAAGACTACCCATATGGAAGACGCCATGCTCCAGATATGAATAAAATGATTCAAACAGGATCTATTTTAAGCTACATAGATTAGAAGCGGAGAAATACTTTCTGCTGTCGAAGAAAAATCCAAGCTATTTTAAAGCTGCTGCACCTATGAATATAAAGCGTTAATGCTAATTAGGGTTATTTGTCGAAAGGGTAATTGACCTTTGGCTTCCCATAGATAGGAAATGAGTATTGGTAGAAAATCTTCTTAGATCATTTGCATCAAGTAAAATGAATGTTTCAGATTTATTTTTTAATAAATCAATGGATTAACCAGAAATATAACTTAACAGGGACCACAAAAAATCAGTTATCGTTGTTCGGTATCTTTCGCCGTTTTTTTCTTTGGAAGAATTAAAATCGTTGATGCCACCATGCCATAAACCACATCAGACTGTGACTTTTACTAGGTGTAAAGGTTAGTCAACAACCTTATGAGGATAATTTTCACTCTTATTTAAATGAAAGTTTAACCAAAAATGATTCTTATTAGAAAAGATAATTTTATATTTTTTAAGTTTCTTTTAGGCCAAATAGCTAAACAAACAAGGTTTTTGGTGATCAAATGGTATCTTGTAATTGTATAAAGCCATAGCTTTTCCTTTTGCGTTACTTGAAGTTACTTTTTAAAAACGATGATTTACCGACACATCTAGATTTTCTACAATATTGGTTCTTACCTCAGCAATATTCACTGCATGCCTTGCATTTCGTCATCGTAGTGGTGTTTTTTTTTTATCTTGTAGAGCAAATTTCCTTTAAAAGTTTTCCATCATTCAAAGAATTAAAAGCATAGCAGTAAAATCATTTTGAACAAAAAGGTTCTTTAAGTGTCTATCACGCATTATTAAATGCTAGACTATACCGAAACAGAACTGTCAAGAAATAACATTCCTTTTAATAATATTGATAATAATAATAATAATAATAATAATAGGCCAGGATGGGGTGATAAACACATTGATATACCAAAGTCAGTTTTCTAACATTTCTGATACTGCTTGTCAAGAGCAACCCGAAACACTAATCCACTTATTGTCAGCTTGTTCAGTGCATGCTGTAAGTGGTTACATCCACCGACATAACGATGCGCTTCGGGTACTTTATTATCACCTTAGACATTATCACGGCATCGACGAAACAGCAATTTTGCCATTTGTTCCCGGCGATATCGAGGCAGTAGTGAAAAATGACAACTGTCGCATATATTGGAATTATGCATCCCCAACTACGCATCAAATTCGCGCCAATAAACCTGATTTCGTTCTCCTTGATAAAAGGAATAACTCAATGTATGTGATTGAGTTCTCCGCCCCAGCGGAAACTAACATCGATATAAAGGAACGGAAGAAACGAGCCAAATATCAGGATCTACTTGGCGAACTTCGGAGGCTCTATCCGGAGTATAACGTGCGATTGGTTGTCCTGATTGTTGGCGTTTTGGGGGGCATAAAGGAACATGTGTTGGGGGAGCTGAAGTGTATTCCCGCATGCCGACATTCACCCGAACAACTGGTGATGAAAATGCAGAAATTTGTTGTCCTTGGGTCCCTTCGTTTACTGAGGCAAATGAATTTGGCCGAAGATCACTGACCGAGCGGACGCGAGAAGTGGTCTTGATACGGATGGCCTTCCACATGACGCCCTATGGGGTTGGAGCCATGTCGGATCTTTCTTAATAATAATAATAATAGCTTTATTGCCCAACAAGTACCCATTTACAGAGCAATATAAGTAAAAATAAAAATAAAAACTTATTTAACATAAACAATACAATAGATAAATATAAATGGTTTGGTAAGTTAACATACAAACAACAATTTAAATAACTCTAACTGACCACATCTGGTCCTTCGTTTTAAAATTATTAAGAGTATAATTAAAAATATCACAACCATTTGAAATTCTGTTGAAACTGAAACACATAAAATTAATCGGCAATTTTAACATACCATTGGTTCGAGTCTCATTTACAATAAATAGTAACAAAATTATCTGATTCAGCAGCTCAGGACAATCAACTCACCGCGCAGCAATTTAAACAAAAATATTATGGAGGCACTCACCCTCCGCAGTTCTAAGCTTTCAAAACTATATTTTTGCAACAAAACACGAAAATCTGAACCACGCTCTGGATAAACACCTTCTACCTTAAAATTTAAATATTTTAGAAACCTCTTTCGAACTCTATCTATATTATTTATATGGCAATTCTAGTAAGGAGGGAGCTTTAGAACTCGTTGATCGTTAAAATTTTTACTATTACGCACAATGAAGCCAAGCGTCCGACCTGCCGCAAGAATCATCTGATTGATGTGATAAACAGTTGACCTACCATCTACAAAACAATGTGGTTCTAAAGCAATATATGCGCGAACAGACGGGCTAATTCGCCCATAAAAAATCGACTCAAGGATCTTTGCAAAATTGCTAAGTATGGAAACAGATCAATAATTATTAATTTGATTCCGTTTATCATTTTAAAAAATGGACATACTTTTGCTTGCTTCCATAACTTAGGCATCGTGGATGTTTTAATGCACAGGTTGTATATTATTAATGAGGGTTTTACAAAAGCATCCTTAACAATAAATGTTGGAACACGATCTGGACCCGACGTCATCTTATCTTTAAGTTTTTTTGCGGACCTAATAATATCCGCTTCAGTTATTGGCTGTAAAATTAAAATTTGCTCATTAACAAAATTTCCCATATTCTGATAGTCATCGTCAGGTCTATCTTGGGTATACACACTACTAAAAAAATCCCCAAAACCATCAACAATATCCTGGAGTTCACCGAGCCGCCTATCCCCGAGATACATCTCACTCGGAATCCTCGAACTTTTACCTTTGGCATTACATAAGACCAAAATCTCTTTGAATCATTTTCGTTTTGATTATGGCCGCTCAGATGTTTTCGAAAACGTGTAACTATAGGAAAACCCTTTACTATAAAATTATTCCCAAAATATTGTAAACTATAAGGGATAACGCCCAGTATAGCAAATAAAAAAAATAGGATCATAGAACATTTAAACAACATTTGGATAGGAATAATAAAACGTGTCCCAGATGATACTATTGCTAAATAATTAAAACAAATTATAATCATAACCAAGTCAAGACTGTTTAAAAAAATAAGCAAAAATTTTAAACACTTCCCGACAATAAAATCTGAAAAATAATAATTTTGGTAGTCCTGTAACTTTTTAAATTCTTCTCAGATTTTTGTAAGTTTTAGCAAGGCGTAGACATGTTTTTCGATATATTATCCCCAATTTTAGTCCTAAAAAAACTGATGGCTTTATCATAATACAGTAGGAAACAAAAGTTACTTTTTTATCCTTAAATACCTGGGTAAAAATATAGGTGATGTTGTAATATATCTTATTTTAACCAACAGTATTCTTGATAAATGTTATTTTTGTCATATATTATATTTTATCTAAGCAAAAACACTTATATAAAATAAGGGCCAACTTTCCATTCAAAAATCTCGGCCTTTTAAACTACTGTGATCAAAAATTAGACTATGTTGTTCTTTTTTAATAGAATGAGGTTTGGAGTCTGATAGGTAAAATGTGGCTATTTTCTCTATTTAGTGCATAAAATCCTGCCTACATTTAAAATTCTGTCAATAATCACCTCAGAAACTCAGGTTTAAAGTTCTAAAATACCCCCTTAATATACGATATATGCCCCTGTTCCAAGAAATAATGTACAGAAGGTTTTAGAATATTTTCTTTATTTGTGTTCTAAAACCTACTTCGATACCACTGCGTGCGTTATTATAAATAATATATTAACTATTTACTTTTGGAAATACATTGAGAAAAACTCTAAATTTGCTTCTGTATAAGGGAAAATTATTAATAAATCTACACTACCCACGCTGAGACAGTTTTTTTACTTAGCAACGAAAAAAACTTTTCCCGAATATTTTATTTATATATAATAAAAACTCGACTTATATCAGAAATCCATTTTTGCGCTTTCGAACTTTCTGTGTGAATTTAGGGCTATCTTCATAACACTTAATTTTCTCGGAGTTGTTTTGATCTAAGAAAAAAACTTTTGAAAGTGATGTATCGGAAAGTTATAAAATATAAATGGGTATCGGTTTCGGGTCAGTTTATAAACATAAAAAATGGTAAATGACCGAAAGTTCTGGAAGTTTATTAAGTTATATAAAACTATAGGAAAAATTTTGTAGTCATCAGGTTTGACTGATGTTTTATAAGGAGTTTATACACCTTAAAAGATTTGTTGCGAAAAATTTTTAAAAATATTTCATGCGGAAAAAATTAAACCAAAAAATTAACACAGAAAAATTTTCAAACTGTATAGAAATTCTGACAGATGATAGATGGATGGTCGAAAAGCAAAATCTATATGGTGCCGATGTGCGCAACTACCCCTGGGGTGGATGCCACCCCTTCTCGGGGGTGGGCAATTTTTTACCCAAAATACCCTCAGAAATCGATAGATAAGAAAATTTAAAGTAGAAAATGTCATGTCAAGTTTTTTCGCCTGGTCAATAGTTTTTGAATTATTCGCAATTGAAAAGTGCGATTTTTCTTTAAAAAAACCTTATTTTTTAATTGTTTTTAGGCATAACTCTGTAATTATGCGTTTTATCGAAAAAAGTGTAATAAACAAAAATGAAGCTTATAAAAAAACAAAGAAACTGAGGTATTTATGAGGATCTTAAAGTTCTACCTAAGGCAAGTTATAGCTGCTTGAAGATCTTTCATTTTACGTGATTAAGTAAGGGTACATTCTTTAACAAAAAGTCATAAAATATTTTTTAAAGAGCATAAAAAGACCTTTAAAATAAGCACCGATTAAAGTTTTTTTGACTGAAATTTCAGTGAGATTTCAGGTGTTAATGTCATTTCATTCAAAATCAAAATTAAACTTATTCCTTGCACCAATTACTTTATTTTTTATGCTATTTATGACATCTAAAAGTTTTTCTCATTAGAGATGCACAGTTTTGAAAAAAATGAGCTTAAATTATATGTTTTTTTTTTGTGATTTTTCAAAAAATTTTCTTTTTCTCATTTTAACTCCAAAACTATAAGAGATACGAAAAAAATCAGAGAGTAGAAAAATGTTGCATTTTTTATGACGATTAATTTTCATTTTTTATTTTTTTTGTGGCATATAAATTGACGGAGTTATAACCGATTTAAACTTTCACTGTAGTGCAAAGACTGCTTTTCTGCAGCCCTTTGACCCTTTACCTATAAAATATGGAGGATCTCAAGCCCTTCTAACATACATGGGCTTGTAGCCCTGAAAATTACCTTTAATATGATTTTTTGTAGGATGTGATAGCTTCAAAATTAACAGAGTTACACAAAAAATAAGATTTTGAATTTTTTTTTAGTCAATTTTAAAGTAAAAAAAGTTTAAAATTTTGGCGCACTGTAGTCATTAAAAATATATTTTTTATTTTATTTTTGTCAAAGGGTTGCTAGGGTGTAGACAATTAAAAATTATTTCAAGTAGAAATAATAAACTGTAATACTAAAATTACGCAAAATCTTAAAGTTGGCAGTCATTAAGTATTTTTTTATTTCATTTTCTGCAAAGGGGTGGTTTTTAGGGGTTGAAAAGTAGTAACTAATAATTTTATTAAAATGCTATAAATTTTTTCCAGTAAAACTACAATTGTAACGTTACAGATCGTCAAAAGATTTTTTCTATATTATTTTCATCACAAGGGTAGTTTTTAAACATTCTTAAGGGTTAATATTTTAAAATACATTAATTTTATATTGTACAATATAAAAGGATATTTATCCTACATAAATAAAATACATTTAAATCGAAAAAACCCGAAAAATCTATTAAATCTATTTTTTCGATAAGGGGTGGTTTTCACCCCTTAAAAACAATTTGCACACCTTGCGACCATATAGATTTTGATATGGAGGGTAAGATAAGCTTAATTTCAAAGTTTTAAGAAAATCGGTGCATATGTAAAAAATTCGGAGGTATGACACTATTTTGAGCTTGATTGCCCGGGATAGTAATAGTATATTAAGTATTTAGTTCAGTAGGTGTTCCTTACTGTTGAGTTTCATTTGTTTTTCCTTCATAACTATACATATGTTTTATCAGAGCTGGGATGGATTCTTCAAAAAAGCAATCGATCCGGCTCCTCGTAAAGAAATCGAATCACCAATACGAATAGCGATTCCTTTCTTAAGGAAAAAAGGAATCGAATCCATGGAATCAAATCCTATTTATCGAATCAGAAATTCTGATCATCTTTATTTTTTTATACTTACAAATGGTAACTACCATACGAATTATACTACATAATCCGGATGATGAATCAAGCGCCAAAGAATTTGGAACGGAACCTCAGACGCGAAAAATAAGTGCTCTAACTTTTAAACAAATTAGTTTATGGTAAATATTCTTCAAATTTGAATGGGTTTTTTCTGAGATCAACATGAAACCACTTATAAATGAAACATTTTTTAAACTGTATTTCATAACTTGCAATGCTAAAATAACCTTAAGCAACTTAAAAATAGGATCTTTAAAAATTATGAAGATCAAGCCTGGTTTTTAGATACACACTCTACGGTTAGGAAAAAACTGTTTAATTTAAATGTTGTTTCTTACGAGCTAAAATATAACATATTTATGATTTTATTATGCAGATGTCTTAAAATTCTTCATCTCTATTTTCCGAAAAATAATGTGATTCTGATTAGGAATCTTAGATAAAAATTTAAAAATTTAAAATGGAAGATTCAGAATGGCGATTTTTGGCATTTATAAACCAATTTGCCTCAGATTTAAAGTATAAGGTATTTTAGGAGGGGCTAGGTCAAAATTAAAAAATTAAGAATCTTAAGTTAAAATTTGGAAATTTGAAATGGAGTATTCAAAATGGCTGGATTTTGGATTTATAAAGCGATTTGTCTCAAATTCGAAATATAAGGAATCAATTCCTTTAGAATCGGATCCTTTCAAAAAGGCATTAATTACGAATCATTTTTATATTATAAAACGATTTCGGATACACGGTCCTATTTTTAAAAGGTAATCGATTTCAGTCTTCGGATCCTTAAAAAAGAAATCGATTGCTGGGTTCGATTCCAAAAAGATTCGATTTCTACCCAGCTTTGTGTTATATATGTGTATGTTACAAAAGAACCCATTGGCCTAATATTTACAATACGTGGTCACAAGCCACCAAAGAAAGAATTTATAGGTCACCAAAACGGTTAATAGTATAGAAGCCACCACAAAAGAAGTTTGGCTAGATATTAAAAAAATACTTGGTATATACTGTTAATTCGTTCCTGGGAATAACAATAGTATAATATTTCATTACCAGTACGGAAATGACGATTTTTCCGTGCGCGCGTGACAAATTCTCGTGTGAGGCGCAGCCGAATACGGGAAGTCATGCAAGAACGGAAAAACCCATTTCTGGACGTGAAATGAACGATATTTTTTATTATACTTAGGTACCTGAAAACAACATAAACAAAAAACATCGCAAAAAATGATTTAAGAAAATTGCGATTATTTATTTTTATTTTTAAAACAGTAAATCAAATTAACAAAAAAAATTACAAGCTAATTAAATCTAAGAAAATTAATTTTGGATGGAACCGTTATAATTAATGGTTATATTTATTGTACAATTCGTATTATTGTTAAAGCTCAATCCCTTTTGTTTTTCTTTTTGTTGAACTAAATATGTTGAAGCGGAGTGTTCGTGTATGTTTTGGTTCTCTTGATTGACTGTTACAGATTTTGTAGTTTCCAAGTTACAAGGCCTAAACAACTTCTGGGATACTTCAATTTTTCTTAGTATGGACTCCTCTATATATCCTTCTGCTACATTGGAAGAAAGCCATCCTCCGTGTCTTTTCAAAGTGAGCAAATCACCGCCGCTTTCTACCAGCATGGTAGCCGAATAACGCCTTAGCCCATGTCCGGTATATTCTTCGTGATTTTTTAGTTTTAAGTATTTTGCAACAAATTGCACCCAACATGTTGAGCGTAACATCTTTGGTTTCGGTATGCAACAAATAATCTTCTACTCTTCATATTTTTAGGGCGGAGATCTGCGTATTTACAGTAAAGCGTACAGGGATTGAATTTGCAATTTTCATTGGTAATGGTAAAACTTCTTGACCTGTAAGTTTTTCCATCTCGTAAGAACAGGACAAGGAAACGCCCATTATCTTCCACATCGTCTAAACTCAAACGTATTAAATCATCTCTGCGGCATGCGCCGAAGATGCCAAACACTAAAATTACTTTTGCTAGTAGATATTGTCCATCTGAAGCTTCACATAAAAATTTGGTTACTTGTTCTGATTTAAGATCCTTGGATTTCTTTGGTACATATCTACAGCTTGTCGTTTCAAAAAAGCGATAGTTTTTGGATATTGGTTGTGATTATTTTCTCTTATTGCCAAACAACTCTTTAACATGGAGAATCGACTCCATAAGGTGGATGACTTCACAGATTTGGCTTTTTCAGAAAAATAAACTTAGGGAATATCGTCACTCACAATTTTGATTCTTTTCTGAGTCCGCCATTCGGTAAAAATATGATATTCATGTTCATATCTTAACCTGGATTTCACTGGTAATAAATCTGCACTCACTTCTGCCGCTTGTTGTAATATAATATCGGGAATATCCGGATTTTGTTCCAAATATGAATTCATTTTTTTAAAAAGGCATAAATTTCACTGACAGAAAATAAAATATGTCATTAATAAGTAAATCGTTCTTATAAACAGTTTCCATGGATGGATTTTTGTATAAGCGCACGGAAAGAGGGATCGGGAAAAAAAATTCCATGCGCTGTTCTGAAAATGTCATAACTACTGTATTTTATACAGTTGAAAATGTAGTATTTTCAGGTAAGTATAATAAAAAAATATATTTGCCCGTTAAAGGGATAAGTTGATACAGAATAACAGCATCGTGTGGCAGCCAGCCGTTGTGTTATATGATGTATGTATTTTTTTTCTTGGGACAGTCCAGAAAGACTTAAAGCCTAAGTACTAACGTACCGTAAATACCTTAAGTGAAGTTAGAGGCACTTGATTTATACGAGATTTAAAGAATTACATGTAAGGAGGAGAAGAAAAAACTTCTGCAGACAGTAGGCTCGGAATGAACAAAGTGCAAATTCTGGACTTTTCAGATGAACTGTAAAGGGATACCTGATACTGGCACTTTGTGTCATTTTATATTATATTGAGAGCTGCTAGAGAAGAAATTATATTGACATGGGAATACAGCTTCCTTGGAGGAATGGGGTTAATAATGAGGTAAACGGCTCTTTTTTGGATAGAATTAAGAATGTTAGAAGTTGTGGGAGACACAATTTCCCAAACAATGAAACAGTATTTTAGGATGGTTTAATTTGGGTTACATACATAATATACAGATAAGAAAAAAATTCTTTTTGAGCATTTTTGAAGCTGCGGTGGCTGTGAATACAATATGTTTATGTAAGTTAAGGGTATTCTCAAAAGTGTGCAAGGTAAAATAATCTTTAGCCCATATGGAAATAAATTATATGCCCAATATTAAAATGTATTACTGTTATACACAAACTACCTTTTTTAAAACTAGATGTTTTATGCAGTTGCCTTAAACATGGTCAAAACAAATAAACATTGCATCACATGTGACCAAAAAACGACAAAAAATAGAAATTGTCTTATACCTCTGAAATTCTGCATCTGAGCTAAAAATTGTATTAAAAAAATCTTTTTAATTATTTTTTTCAATATTTTCAGACACAACCTCATATGATCTGGACTTTAGTGGTCACACTATATATCGATAAAATATAGTTTTTCACGAAAAATAGAAGCACAACCAATATTTTTAACATCGAATTAATATACATGATAATTTCGCCGTTCTTTATTTTTATATGGGTACTTATTTATTGCAAAAAGTAAATTACAAATCGCAGCTAAAAATCAAAATCAACGATTTAAATTAAAAGTTTTAAATTGTTATAAATAAAAAGAAAACTCAAACGAATAATATTTTTAGGTTTATTAAAAGAAAGGAAATGCTTAGAAAGTTTATGAATTTTCTCCCTCATGTCGATATTATTGTATTTGAAGAATAAACAGGATATTTTATTTTCAATATCAGTAACAAGGGTGACATCTCGATCGATTGAAAGTAAACAGACATATTGATGGGTTTTATAAAAAGTATATTTAATTTTGCTGTCGATTTGGTTTATTTTTTCCTAATATGGTAAAAGCGTAATATTGTTATTTAATAAAATAATATTTTTTTAATTTAATTAAAAAGTAATAAATAACATTGACAGTGACATTGCATCACTATAAGGGACATTAAGAACAATAAAAATTATCAAAACAGACAAGGAAAAAATAATAATAAAATTAGTATAGCCTCATATTAATGAATTTATTAAGGTTCTCCAAAATCCTATTTTAAAGTTATAAATTTATTTAAATAATCAATTTATTTAAGGGAAACTGTACTAGAAATCTTAAGCTATCAAAGCTTTTTGGAAAATAACAATTGAATGTTTGGCGGCCTTAGCAATTGTTTATAACTATGAAGATTTTTTTTGGTTATAAAAAAATTAACCATCTTTGTAAATTTTTATAAAAATTATTAACTAAAATATGATTTGAAAGTATTGAAAGAGATGCTTCTGGAGGGTCAAATTGTCAATTGATTAATTGGTTGTCAAAAATCTATAAAAAAACTTTTCCAGATAATTTATTTTTTTTATTTATTATCTGTTTATATTCGGATATTCGAATGTTTGTATTCCAATCGGCTGGGGTATATTACCGCTACTTATCGGATGATAGATCATTCGATTTGCGGTTCATTCATATCAAGAATAGACATTTTCCACAAAATGTCGACTTTTTTGGCGGCCACTGTATACTATTCTATACACCACACCAATAATTACGAATTAAAACGAAAATAAAACTTCCGCCGCACCCCTAATTGCAGCAAAATACATTTAAAACGTACAAGAATACGTATGCGAACACAACATCAACCCAATGACCAAAATAGTCGACTGAAATTAAAAGCCGAAACAAAATAATTCATTTTTATCTTCCGACAACTGATTTATCCGAAATAATTCGTTATTTCGAAAGCAAAATGCTTCGACTTCGGGGTAAGTCGACGGTCGGCGCAATATATCGAATATCGAGTGGAGTTGATCGGTCAATGTTTCATATGTCGAATGATATTCCGAATATGAAGATCTTCCGGAATACGAATATTCGAATAATAAAATCATCCGAATATGCCCATCGCTAGCACGAACACAGTATGTGTTCTGCCGATTCATCCCCCTCCATGCACATGCGGCACTCGGCGTCTTCCGCTAGGCCGATCTTGTGCATGTGGTATTTTAATCTGCAGGGTCCCGTGTACAGTCCCACTAGAGTTTTAAGATGTACCCTTGATTGCTCCAGTAGTTTGACAGTGCATTGTTGGTTCGGTGGGCTTATGAAGGCGATTGCGTGCTATCCATCCGATGACGATCGGCGACCGCTGTCTTATTTAAAACTATATAATTAATTCAAAAATTTAATAAGATCTTTTAAAACCGCCATTCAAGTAAAAGTCGGGGCAAAAGATACACGTTTATGAAAATTAAATGCTATCATACCACTCTTTTAAACCAGTCAAAACTATTCGTTTACGTTTGGGTATACGATATTTCCAAATTAGCAAAAATTGGGTTTCTATTAAATTTATTCAAATAGCTGTCGAATTTTTTATGAAAAATATTTCAAGAATAGGAGCCTAGCAAATTTCTTACCACTTTTTCTTTCTATTTCTATTTGGCACTATAAAGTCTTTTCGACAGTTTTCGCAGTTGCCGATCTAGATAACGAAGCCGTGAAGATTGACAGATTTGGGTCGTTCTGACTTTTAACTATTTTCACTTTGCATTTGCATATGGGTTTTTCACTCGCCGATTATTATTTCTATTTATGACGTTTGACATTTCGTAGCTGAATATTTTCTTTGTGCAGTGTTGTGTATGGCACGTAAAATGTTTAAAGTTAGAAAAAATAAAAATAGTTGTTTCCATAGATAATTTTGTATAGTTTATTTCAGCTAAGTTTTTAAATTTTTGGCCGTTACTTCTGTCACAAATGCCAACCGTTTTTTTAGGTTCTCAAAATATAAAAGTTACCAGACCAGAAAAGCAACCGGCAATTAAAAATAAAAATTTAAACACGATTATATTTGCCTTTTTTAATATACGTAAACTGTTAAAGAGCGATATAAACCATCAGTTAGTTTACTTGTACTGTTCACTTAAACGGGGCCGGATTGTTCGGATTTTTATTTTCTGTTTCAGATGTTGACGTGTTAACAGCTGATGCTAATTTTGCTTCATTCTTTGGAATATTTAGATTAGCCAGTTTTAGTGTGGTTTTAGTGCTTTTTTGATAGTTTGCGTGTTATTTGGTGTTTCTTGATTATTTATATATTATTTACATAATACATGGTATTGAACTTTATTTTATTTAACAGAAATTATTTATTTCTGAAAAAGTAAGTAATATGTATTAATATGCAGAAACAGTTTTTTAATTTTATTCTTTATATTTTTAGGAATCAGTAATGGATGATCATGATTACTGTATCCCATGTCCCTTTCCAAAGGAGTAAGAAAGTTTAAATAACTTAATTTATAAGGGCCCGCTGAAAGGGGAAAGGGCCTGGGGAAAGATAATCACTATGTTTATAATTAATTATTTAAAACTTAGCAACCATTTGCTGCTTAAGTGTTATATTAAAGGTACTGTTTGTAGTTTAAACATTAATATGGGTTTTTTTTAGGAATCATCATATAAATATTCTACATGGTAACAAATTGGCCCAAGAATTTGTAAAAAATTTTTTAAAAATTATTTTGTAGAACACTGTGATTTAAGCCCTTCAGGTAATTATACTATAATAAAAAAATGCCATTAAAATTATTTATTTTAAAAATAATTTTTATGTTAAATTTATGTGTAAATTTTATAGACTTTAGTTTCAACCAATCTAAATGCAAGAAGTGGGTGGGGCGAGACTCTCTTTTGCCGTTTATATTCCATTTTCGAAAGTAGGTTTACAACGCCTCAATAAATTAGTGGATAAGGCATTGGATTAGTAAGTGTAGGTTTCGGTTAGAATTACGAATGTATTTATACTTTTTAAATATTTTTTTAAAAAATAATCTTTGGTTTTTTTGGGTTAGTTTTGGTTGGTTGAGATTACCTTTTTATTATTTTAAAAAAATAACCTCAACAGTTTTGAATATTAGAGGTGAACAAAATTATTTTTTTTAAAAACAGGACAAGGTAGTTTCATTTGCTTAAAAATTTCTTTTTTTTTCATAAAAAGGGGAATTTGTCACAGGTTAGCGCCTGTTTTAGCAACATTTTCTCATTAAATGTAAAATAAAAATAAAAGAAAGGTAATAAAAAGCCCCCATAACCTGAATTTGTTCTATTTGTTTTGCTATTTTTAAGATTTGATAAAGAGTGCAATTTTTATGCTTTGCCCACATCTAACATTCATCTTGGTTAAATTAAGGTATTACAAATTTGACGGACATATGGACTATTGTTCCAATAAATCGTGGAGCGAAACAGCTACGCGTTCCTTAGTTTACAATACTTTAAAACTTTTGCTCCCAAATTCATAAAAATTTTCACAACTTAACTCCCTGTCCATGTCCATTATTAAAAAGCGAATCTTGGGTGTTTTGGCGACTGCACCAAATTTTATTAAATCTGTCATCGTGGCACTTTTTAATAAAAAAACACTAATTGGGTGATATCTTACCTACAGGTTTATATAATACTAAAAGAAAGGCTAAAATATAAGAAATATTTTTTCAGCTTTCAAATAATATTCATAATTTAAAAAATTTTTTAGTATCTGTTTTTTTATTAAAAAAAATATATATATATAAATAAGTACACCTACTAATCAATACATTTTATTAGGGAAAAAGCTAAAGTTTTCAAGATTTCTGTCCCATCTTTAAAAAATAAAAATGGACCTAAAGAAGATTGTTTACCTATGTCGAAAGAGGCCTATGGTAGAAATCAGAAGGGGGATGTTTACAGATACGAAACGAAAATATGATATGTATTCTGCTAGTAAGTAATTATTTTACTTTAAGTGCACAATCGGGGGTTAATATTTTTAAAAAATTTTTAAAAAATTAATTAGATTTTTTCTTAATGTGAATAAACACTTTTTAACAAAATATTTACCGGGGTAACAATGTAATACTAACTAAACAACTAATTGAAGGGCATTTTTGGTGCTTGGTGAATACCTTCGTTATATGTGTATTTACCTACGTTTGTAGTATTTATTTAAATTTGCCAAAAACACTTTATGCTTTAGGTTTTTTTTCCAAAAAAAGGGGGTAAAAATAAATATACTTCCACGCCCAAATTTAAAAAATTTATTGGGCAAATTCATCTCCAATTTCATCTTTTAGTGCTTGGGGGTTTTCTACACTAACTTTGTTGTTTAGCTTCACACAATCCCCCTTAGGTTTAAATTTGCTCTTTATGTTTGTATCCCTCAAAAGAAAAAGATGTTGTCCAAAAAAAAACATTCAAACATTCATTAAAAAATGGCCCAAAGTTCTCTTTGGTCTATTCTTCCAGCTAATACCAAAATTTTAGAAATCTACAAAAATGTAAAATTTTTTTTTTATTTTTCGTACACTTTATGTTGAGTTATAATATTTTTTGCTTAACCTTAACGATATAATTATTTTTTTTTTAAATTTGACATTCCCAAACCCTACACAATCTCTTCGTGACAAGCAGCATATGATGGCAGAAACAAGTCTTTATAGACTATTAAAAAAGTATGGGTTTTTTCTTATGGGCCCGGATAATAATCGCCGAGCATTGAGGGAAAACCACATGTATCTTCATTAAGAAGGCAATTTTTTAAAAAACTATATGCAAAATGAAGAACTTGGTCCAGAAAAAAAACCTATTTTTCCTGTTATTATTTTTTTATATGGAAAGTGTACTCAAACCTTTGGAGTTGTAACCCGATTGGGTGTCTCAAATTAACTTTTTGTCTTTTTTTGATAAAAAATAAACCATATTATACTTAGTCACAAATTTGTATTTAATTTTACATCTAACCTGTCTCTTCCTCCCCCACCTCCCCGGCACCTTTTCTTTAATTTCTTACTTTAATGGTAACCCTGCTCTTGGGTTGGTGCCTTAAATCTGTTTCTGGGGTTTAGGCTTTCCAATAGGCCTAAAAATAACTTAAGACTATAAAAGGTGAAAAGCTATACTTTAGCCGCAGAGTCAAAACAATTTTATTCATAATAATTGGTGTAGCACCATTTTTTTTTTTTAGCAAAGAACAACATAATGTCGACTATGTAATAAAAAAATTTGACGTGACAAAATTTTAACCCGGAACCTTAATCCGACCCTGAAAAAAGAAAATATCTAGTTACTAAATAATGACAAAATCATAGTCCGCCATATTAATTATAACGGCTTTAAATTCAAATCTTATGAAATAAACTATACTACTCTATCCCTTGACATATGCAGTGCTAACTGGATAGTAATTGTTTTTGAACTCGGATTTCATATTGTCAATACTTTTTCCTTTCGTCGACAAAAAAAACTCAAATATGAAATCTATTTCTGATTAATATAACAACCACGTAAAAAGTGACACATTTATAACTACAAAAATTTTTGTTGATAACATATTTTGTAACAAATTTTTTTTCTCCATTTTGGCCTTTATTCTTGTCAGGCTTCTACTACTATTGAACGTTTTCAGTTTGGATAGTATTAAACGTAGAACAGCAAATATTGGTTGGAGTTTTGCCAAAAAATTGTTTACATTTAGAAAATTCTTTTCTATTGTTTTTTCTTTCCATTTTTATTTTTAGCATTTTACATGGTTTCCCTGCTGAAATAAGTTACTGTTTTCTGCAGATTGGAAAAATATTGTTTTTAGTAAAGACTCGTAGCATTTTGTTATCAATATTTTTGTTTATTTTGTGCATGTCACCCTTACCAAAAAAAAAGGAAATGAACTACCCCTCTTGCCTTCAGTATATAAAATAAATATAAGTATATCCGTCCCCTGTGAAAAACATGCTCAGTTTTTACGCCTTGTTGTCACTTTTTCAATTGCGAATAAGAGTTATATTTACCAGTTTTCCCGGTTTGTGTTTGTGATTTATTGCGTTCGTTTACAATGGAGTACTTTGCACCCACGCACACTGTTTTTATTTAGAATAATAAAAAAATTAGGACGGGGAAAATGTTTCCAAAGTGGGGATAAAAAATGTGTCCTATATTTTAGTCTTTTTTTGTCATAATGAAATAAAAATTAGACTTTAATTCCTCTTAATACTTTTACAATTTCCAACACAAAATTATATTGCTGATGTGTCAAAAACAATCCCTGAAAATTTGAGCCCTTAATAGATAAAGAGTTAGACATGAAACGCACATTACTTCTTACAAGAGCGTTTCATATTTGTTAAATAAATATTAAGTGTTATATATTTTTGTAATGGGGATAATAAGCGGTTTAAAAAAATTAAATAAAAAACCCAGGTCCGTTTTTGAAAAATTAAAATTAATGATGGTTTAACGAAAACGAAACATCGTAAAAAATTTGACTTACCAATACATAAAGCTCAAAAAGTTATAATGAAAAAGTATTTTTAGAATTTTTCTATCTTTTAAAATAAACTAGTAAAAAATTAAAAACGAAAATCGAACATTTCAGTTTTTTCGCCATATTTCCAATAGTACAAAAGAACTTCAATTTTTTAACTATACAGGGTGTCCCAAAAGGTATGGTCCAAAGTTTGGGATCATGTAGATTGGATTAAAATAAGGTAACAACTTCATATAACTTGCTCTATGCCCCTTCTTTACCAGGTATTACTTTTAAAGTAACAATTGAAAATCGATTTTTTTTTAATAACTTTTGAACGGCTTGTACGATCTGGAATTTTTTTTGATTAATTTAGCTAATAACTGTCTTGCATTAACTGCTAATAAACATGCCCCACACCCATTAAAGATACCAGGTCCGGACTATTAAATCTGTAAAAACTTCAAAATTTTTGCAGTGTTGCCATTTTTAACTTTTTAACCTTATTGGTAGTTTCCCCCTAAGTTTTCTAGGGAAAAAATATACTTTATCTTTATTGATAGGACTAGCGGTTTTCCTAAATGCTTTAAAATCATTAAGGTATCTCGAGGGCTCTCGATAAGATATCCCTGGGGCCCCAATAAAAATCTATTTTCCTATTGTAGTTCATTTTTTTTTGACAAGCAGAATTTTTTAAAAAAATTATTTTTTTCGTATCTTTCAATTTTTTGGTCCTTTTTGTCCTCTTGTTCCCCACCCGCGGACATACTTATATATATATATATATATATATATATATATATATATATATATATATATATATATATATATATATATATATATATATATATATATATATATATATATATATACAGGGTGCCACAGTTCGAGTGCATGCTGGGATCTGGGAAAACCGTAAGGATAGAATATTAAATTAGGGCAAAGTTACGTTTGGGGTGCCTAACAACATGACGTTTGAAAGTTGTTAAATTCGGTATCCGGAATATTTGAAAAAACCGAATTGTTTTTTTTTTTTCGGCGTTTTTTTAAAAGAGAGGGAAAAAAGAAAACTTTTCACTTTTTTAAGCTCTAAAAAAGCGTTAAAGTTTTTTCGTGCGACTTTTTTGTTTGTAAACCATCATCAACTTTATATTTTTAAATACGCAAGTTATAATCACAATAACAATTATGTATTACACTTAATATTTTTCTGTTAAATAAACATATTTTTCATACAAGGCAATGAGTTAGACAAGGAACGCACATCATTTCTTATAGGGGCGTTCCATATTTAGTATGAAATATTAAGTGATATACATTTTTGTAATTGGAATAATACAAAAACAATTAAAACAATTAAATAAAAAAGCCAGATCCGTATTTAAAAAAATAAAGTTAATGATGGTTCAACGAAAACGAAACGTCGTACGGAAAATCTCTTAACTCTGTTTTGTAGAGCTTAAGAAGTGGCCATAAGAAAGTGTCTTTTGTTTTTCCATATCTCTTTAAATAACGTCAAAAAAAAATTAAAACGAAATGGGCAAATTTTTTTTTTTCCATATCTCCTAAATATATATATATATATATATATATATATATATATATATATATATATATATATATATATATATATATATATATATATATATATATATATATATATATATATATATATATATATATATATATATATATAGGTGTAGAAACATGGGCAGAGAACTATGTTTACTACTGTCCGCTTTGATCGATAAACGTTGGCATGCATGATTAATCAGCCGAATCTCAGTTTGTAATATGCTTTTGGACCGGTGTGTTGTATGTTTATTCATGGGGTAATCTGTTAAAAACATTGATTTATAAATAGGAATTAAATCCAACAGCTTTATTTATCGCATTTTCCCAAAAAAATAAAAAGTAAGTTCTCTAAACACAAACTCATTTATAAAATTAAAAAAAGTACGCAATGAAAAATAAAAAAATTATAAACATAAAAAAAAATTAAAAAGAAATTATAATTAATATTCAAACAAATCTCTTTAAAGGCAATATCTCAAACGATCTAAAAACCCCCTCTAACGTTTTGCATATAAGGGCTAATAGTTTGAAAACTTTTGTTTTTTAAATAAACATTTTTTAAGAAAATACCATGCAAAATAAAAACCAACCTCAAAGTTGACGTGTCACAGAACCTTTTTTGTATAACCTCAAAAAAATATTTTTTTAAATCAACCGATTTGCGCCAAATTTTTATCAAAAGGGTTTTTGGGTTTTGCTGATTGGTTCCAAGTCAGATTTTTCAAAATTCAAGAAAGGGAGGGTTTAATTTGGCGGATAAAATTTAAAAACCCTTTCCCAATTACCCCGTTTGGGTTTGGAGTTTAAAAGGTAAGTAATCACGACTTTGGGGTCAGATTTTTAAATTTCAGAATGGCAGATCCCATATGATGAAATGATTTTTGAAAATCTTTTCCGCCACATTGGATTTTGCATTTTAATTTTTTGAAAATCTCACCCCTTCAAAAAAAGGGTGGTTTTTATTTTCATTTTTTTTTTTAAAAACGTAAATTTTAAAAATAAAAAACAAATTCTCTCTACTTTTGGTTGTGAGTTTTTTGTGTATTTTTGGTGTTTTAAACCTGTTTTTTATCAAAAATTTTGCTTGTGTTTGGGCAAAATACTAAAAATATACTCCCTATCGGGTTTATTTTTTTATAGAGTGGTGTTATTTTTATTCTCGCAAATAAAAAATAGCTATTTAAATATTTATTTATAAAACCCCTTTTTGTCATTTTTCTATCTTGTGGAAAAACCCAACAAATATTTTCTGATAAAGGGATCCATTACAACCACAATTTTTTATTTTTGCCTACTCATTTAGATATAAGTACCACTCATAGTAGCGGTAACCTTTCGGTTTCTATTAATCGAGAATTTTTAGCGTTTCATAAAGTTTATTATGCTAGTATATGTAAACCTACAGATAAAATTAATTTTTTCATATGATGACTAAGATTTAAATTTTGTAGGAAATACGGTCAATACAAATTCGTCAATATTTAACTTTGGTTGAATCAATTGTTTATTTTTAATTATGATCGAATTATAAATATTACTACTTATTTTGTTGGTACGTCCTCAAAAACTTTATAATACAATAAATATAAAAAACTTACCGTTATTTAAAAATGAAAATCTTGTCGAAGAACATCCCTGGAACAAACAAATATTATTTTAAAAAGATCCTTAATTTACGATTTTAAAAATTTAATTGAGGCTCTAACAAATATAGTATTTATGCAATTATGGATTAAATGTTAGTTTTTTATCTTTAAGATGGCCTAGTACTGTGTATCGTCATTGGTGGGTTTTTTGATATTTAACCCCTTAATTTGCAGTTTCGCCAGTCCAGTTATCAAAACAATGCAGAGAGTGCATGTCACGGCACCTTTAGGACAACGCGCTAGTACAAATAACTACTCTACTGAACTATATCTACAACAGTAAAATAAAACGATGTAAAAAGAAACAAGTTCAAAATATTGTGTGGAAATAGTCAATAGAACAAGTGTTTACAGCCATTTAGAGAAAGAAAATCAATACTTATGGTTATATTATTTTTATTTATAAGATTTTAAAACAATCCTCAATGGGCAGGTTGTTTTAATTTATTTATGTAACATGTTTCTTTTTAAGAGTATCTAAACCAGAAAAAAAAGTCCTTATAAGGTCACTGTTACGTCTACTCATAGGGATTGGACCTATCTAGAGGTAGAGCCTTGCCGCTTGGCCGTGCGAATAGCGTGCTTGAGACAGAGTGAAAAATACGTCTACAATCTTTTTCGCTTGCTCCGTGTACTGATTGGTCAGCGGGAAGGAATACATACCCCGCCAATCAATCGCACGTAAGCAGGGTATATACCCCGCTCCGTTGACTCTTTAGCACGGAAGTGGAACAGAAGAAGTAGACTAATGCATCTCGTGTGCTTGTTCGCACCTCCAAGTGACAAGGCCGCCTCTAGATAGGTGTATGCTCGAAGCGTCTGTCCGCTTATCGGTCGCAGACGTCTTTCCCTAAAGCGACGTGACAAAGGAATTTTAAATATGGCATAATAATTGGTTTTCTTAAGGAGGGAAAAAGCGGATCAGCATAATAACGAACCAAGCGTCACTGGGGCACAAAAAAAACCCCAAGGTAACGTCCAAGTGACGGAAATGAAAAAGCTGGAGGTCCTGGGAAACAAAACAGAGTAACCTCCTTGGGTCCAGGACATTCGGAAATAAAAGGCAAGGAAAAAGCGGATGAGCTAAGGAGATGGATCTCCAAACCCATACTTTGGACCAGAACCTGCTCTTGGAGTGACCAAAACCACGTACCAGGGCAAACCGGGGAGTGAATCTGAAACAAACACGGGGAAATTTGGGGAAAAACCTCAGTAAAATACATGGAAAAAGCTTCATAAGGAGCCTATTTAAAAAAAAAGGAAAAACTACAAAGACAAAGTAAAAAAGACCGCATAACCGTAGGGTTGCTAACGGGGGCACGATAACCTAAAGGACACCTACACAAGATGGGCCCTTCTCCAATGGGCAGATTGTGCAACGACAGAAAAACAGCCACCACATACTTTTGAATGTGGCGTTAAATCCAAAGACAGGCATTATTTTGGCAAAAATATAAAAAAATATAAAACCCGTTTTGGTTTCAGATTTAGTAAAAAAAAACCGTTTTTTTCCGGGGGGGATGAAGGGAAACCTATCTGCTGACCTGGGGATCGAAAACTCAACTGCCTTAAAGTCGGGGTGTGTTTGAATCTAAGGTTCCCATTACTTTTTTTAAATCACACGTGGTGACGTTGGCGGTATAGAGCACATGCTCGTGGGACAAAAAAAAAGGAACTAAAAGTAACCGGTTATATCTGGATTTTTTGTTGCATTTCTCGACAACTGGTGTCATTTAAATAGCTTCCTTAATTGAAATATCGGGGGCTTCGTACGGTTTCAGCCCGGGCTCATCGGGTTCCCAAAAATATATCTAGCCCCGCTCAAACTAATGCGGAAGGGTTGCTCTGCCTCTTGGTAAGCTTTGGAGGAGTGAGGACGAGCTGGCGAATGCATGAGCAAAGCCATCCGGGGATATAAGAGCCCCCAATTTGCAAGTGCAAGTAATTTTTTTAGGGTTTCTTAAACGCGTTATAAAATAAAAAATATTACGAAAGAAAAGATAATCAACTGACATGTACATATTGTGTCGCTCTGCTTGATTTTATTTTGGGTTTTAAATTAATTTAAAAATTAAAACAAGTTTGGTATAAAATTTTTAGAAAGAACTGTGATCGCGAAGCTCAACCCGCTCTTAACAGGTTTTATTTATGCCTAAAATTCGGATTTAGAATATTACCTGTTAATGCTTATTAATTTTGGTGTTTTTTTTAATAATACAAATATTTGCCTTGTATAGAGAACGACGTCATACTCTACTAATGTGTTTCACTGATTAAACAGAAATAAATTGTCAAATTGGGAAAGCCCTTTGATACTTGTACTTTCAAATGTTGTGAATATAACGTTGTATTTAACTTTGTGTTAGTATACCAAATTAATATTTGTTTACATATATCGTAAATTGCCCGATGTATGCTGAAAACAGAATTAACGTGAAATCAGAAATAAATTATCGTTTTGTCGTATTTGACCGTTTGTCCCTTTGTGGATTTGGGGCAATTCATCATTGAAATCTCGGAGAGAGCAACAACGATTTTTTTGTACGGTCTCGCACGACGATCTGTTAATAGAACACGTGAAATATGATGAATGAAGCAAAAGTAGCGAAAAAAATGTCAATAAAGAATTTGCTATTTTTTAAAGCCTCAGAACGCCTACATTTTTGACCGATTACGCTTAAATTTGACATAAAGGGTGTTTCTTATTAACCTAAAAACCGAGACAACTAGCCATATAAAAAATTTGCGAATTAAGTTAGCAAACAATGAATTGCTGAAATGCCTAAACATAAAAAGTCAATATTCTGTCAAAGTGTAAAATTTAGGCTGCATTTAATACTCGAGCGACGCACAGTGGGACGAAGCGACACTGTGTCACTTAAATTAGTCTACAGCTCATACAGTTTATCCGTTTGAGTTCATTTTTTTTAACTTATTGCCTTAAGTTTGCCTATCGATCCCTCTCTTTGAATTTTTAATTTGGGTTTTTATTTTCCGAAAATTTGTCTCCAAACCTTGGTTTTCATGGAAAAAAACGAAATTTTGGCGCAAAAATCATACGGATAATATTTTCTAGAATTTTTAAATACATTTTTAAACCTATGGAAAAATTAATCAAAAATTCGAAAAAAATTCACTTATATCTCTGAATGGCACTGGATAATTTTTGTGCAAAACATCTTGTTTTGTAAAAGCGATCATTTTCGACACAACGAGTATTTATCAATAATTAATATTGACCAGACACAGTCAGATAAATGACATTATCAAGAGAGCTCTGATTTACAGCTGAAAATCCTTCTGTGTTAGAGCCTCTTGGAGTTTGCAGAAGCGATGGAAAACGTGTAGGTTGAATGACCTTAATTCCCAGGAAATATGGAAAACAATTACTTCGGAACGCCACTTGCAGCCATACACTTGCAAAATCCTATCTTGACAAAACTTCTTATTTAGTATGGTGCGGCTGCTCGTCTTGCCGAAAATAAATAACATTTAAAATATAAAAAGCTTGAAGACTTCTTTATCTTCAACTTTTGGTCCTTTGGGTAATGAGGCTTAGGGTTTTATAAATAAAATTTGCAACAAAATTCCATGTAAAAAATCTCGAAGTTTCATTATCTAAAGAATTGGTTTGCAACGGGGTAATGCAGTATCGTTACTAGGTACAATTCAGGAAGACCTAGAACTTGATAAAGTTTTTAATTTTTAAGTATAAAAAATTAGGTTATTTAGTTAATTTAAGAATATTGTAATTTATTATTTATAATATTATATATTTTACAACTGAAAAATAAAAAAGTTTACTATGGACCAATATTTTACCGAGAAATGTGTCAGCTTTGGAAAAAATTATAGATCTAAAAGTCTTTGCGGTCTTTACCTTAATAAATGCTAGAAGACCATGTCCGCCGAAATCCAGAAAGAAGTTATACATTTTTTTGCATAGGTCACAAAATTGTTCTATTCTGCGATTTTCCCAGAGATCCGAAAATGTGTTTAAAAATTCTAAAAAAAAAAAAATATCCGTATTCTTTAAATGATTTTATTGAATCAAATTTTTCCTGCACGTTTTATGAGTAAAAGTCTCTTTTGCGTAAAAAACTTTAAAATAACAAAAAGTTTGCCCTTTATTTTTGCGTAGACAGTCTTTGGAGGCTTATCAAATAAAAGATTCTGAACAAAAAAGGTATGCTTAAACCTAATATTGTGCCTCATATGATCATTTTTGCTCTGATTTTTTTTTATAAATATTAAGGTTTGGAGATAAAATGAAAAATAAAAACCCAAATCAAAAATCCAAAACGGGGAATTAAAGGGCAAATTCAAGAGGAGCATTTAAAAAAATGAGTTTTAATGGTTGAACTATATGAGCTGTAGAGTAATAATTTGGGTGGCGCTGGGATGCTTCGACCCACTGTGCGACGGTCAGTCGAACGTAGATAGCTATATCAGTGAAAATGTATGAGAGACCTGTTGAAGATATTATTATTTTTTATTATTTTCTACTTTAAATCGCAAAGGACCCCGCACAATCCTTATGGAAAATGGGTTTCGGCTATATTTTTTTAAATTTGCAAATTAATAGTTCTCTACAAGCTAATAAGAAGTATCAATGGGAACAAAAACCCGATAAGCCTCCTCCAACAACCCAAAAACACCCCCAAAAGTCAGGAGGATCCATTTGACTGATCAACTGCCTTACGGAAATATTTAGTACTGTGGTCGAACTTATAGCTAGTCACACAATCACTAGACTTAAGCCTGATATATCCCAAATATTTAACTACTGCTCTTCCTCACTACCTAAAGCCGCGTTTACACGAAAGTATTCCACTAAGTTACAGAAATACAGCAACTTTTTCTGTCTTTCACTTGGGGAGAGACAAATCTTCCACTAAATTTTGGTTTCCCCCGCAGAGTCGCCGCGTTTACACCAAAGTCTTCAACTAAGTTTTTCACAAGTTGCGGCACTTTGTTGCCTTTTCTACAAAATACAGCAACTTTTTCTGTCTTCCACTTGTCGAGAGACAAATCTTCCACTTAATTTTAGTTTTCCGCGGAGTGTCGGTAAAGATCAAAGAAAGTTGATAACTAAAAGTGGAAGATTTATTGCTGCGCGCTTTGCTCAAGCAACTTTTAGAAAACTAGTGGAGAACTACTACCTAAATTTTCGGCCAATTCTTTGGCAACAATTTTTCCCAAATTTGTCTTTAAATTTAAGAAAGCAACTTTTTAGTTTTCTACAAACGATCTTTTGTCAACTTTTATTGTCAACTTTGGTGTAAACGGCCTTATAAAAGATCAAAAAAAGTTGACAACAAAAAGAAAAGGGATTTTTTGGGTTGCACTCTTTGCAAAAAGCAACTTGTGGGAAAACTAGTGGAAAACTGGAGAACTACTGCCTAAACCTTTCGCGCAATTTGGCAACAAGTTTTTCACTTGTTTAAATGTGAGAAGAGCAACTTTTAGTTTTTTACAAAAAATCTTCCAGTTGTTGCTCTAATTTAAGAAAAGCAACTTTTAGTTGACAACTTTTACTTTTCTACAAACAGTTTTTTGTCAACTTTGGTGTAAACGCGCCTTAAATCTTAGTTGAGTATTTGGGGGATATCAGGATTAAGTCTTGTAATTGTGTGGGTGGCTATAAGTACGTCTATAGTATCAAATATTTCGGTTAGGCAATTGACCAATAATCTGACTTCTTTAGACTTTTAATCAGTGTGTTAGCAGTTTCCAAAGTTTAAAAAAAATTGGCCAAAATCCATCGACCTGTACATTACACAAAATATACGTAAGTAAGAATATCATACAGCTTTTAATTAGGAAACTACTTTTGTTGATGTATTTAGAATTAGGGACAAGACAGTACAAGAAGACAAAAACTAGCCTTTCTATCAAGTATACCACCAAATTTTTTTCCTTCAATTTCATTGATAATATATTTATTAATTTCTTTAATTTAAAATTTTTAAATTTCCACGGGCTTTATTTATTAAATTAAGAAAAAAGCTATATTAGTACTGCCATGTGAAACTAATAAAAAATAAATGACAGTATAAATTTTGTATCCAATTTTCTTTTTTTAACATAGCCTTGGAAATAATTTTTTAGGCAACTTATTTGCGATACATTTGTTTACATCATATATTTGATAAAATAAAATTCATTCGGTTTTCAGTTGGGAAAAGATCGTCATTAATTCTGATCTTAGACTATAAATAAATAGTATAAATAAATTGTTGTAAAAAAATACAGTCATCATTAAGCGTTTAATTTAGGAAACTAAAAAATATATTGTGTTAAGTAGGCCCGACCGCCGCGCCGCCCAGCTTTGTCGTCAAGAAAATATATTTTAATAACTTTGTTTCTTGGTTTTTAGAGCTTAAATACAAAACTTTAATTTCAACCAATTCTTGGGCATTGGATGTCCGAAATCGAATGTATAACCAAAGATGGCTGAAGGGTAAGCCAAATCTTGGATGGGCTACTAGTAATCAGTAATCACTAATCACCTTAGCACTAAGCAAAGGTAGCCAAGCAATATTTTAACTGCCAGAAATTAAATTTATTCACTTTTCCTTACTTAATAATATGAAAGAATTGTTTCTGATTTTACGTTTTTCTAAAGAAGTTTCTTTTAAAATGATTTAGCGTTTTAGTTTATTTTATGACGTAATTCTTATTAGCTGCCAGTTGATAAATTTATGATTTGTAAAATTCTGTGTTTTTAATAGATGTTTAATGGTTTTTTATGCGTTTGGATAATGACCGGAAAGTTTCACGCATATAAAATTTATTACATTGTTGATTGGTTTTGGTCGCGTGCCCATATTTGCACTGTAGTCTTTGGGCTTATTGTGATCTCATTCTTATTATAGAGGTTTGCTTTTCTTTATCAGGTATAGTAAATTTTTAACAAGATGTTTATGCCGAAGAAAAATTTGTAACTTTGTATATTTCGGAAAAGTATATGTCTTTTATACATCAGTGTGTTGTAGGACCGTTATCTATGACCATTTTCAGCAAGTATTTTCTTACATGTCAGAGGCCTGTCAGAAATCCTACTATTTGTTTTAACTGAGTGCGCTCTAGACAAAGAGTTCAGCTCTTAGTTTTTTAAATGTCGCCTAGCGTTGCTTTTGCAAGTCTTTGAGCATGATCCAGATTTTGTTTTAGAAACATCTGTTTATTGTTGTTTTTATCGCCCGTTAAGATAGTAAACCGGCTTTTGTTAGTTAATCTGCTTTCACAATGCTTTTTGTTCTTATGTGTCCAGGAACCCAGAGAAGGTTAGGCCTACATCATGATTTTGGGCGTCAGCAAGGAAGTTGAAGCGTCAGGGCAGCTTTACTGTTCAAGAGAATGTGTATGTTTTGATTGTGATATTTCCTTTTAACATTCACTTGAACAAATGATTAGATAACATAATATATTTTAGCCTGGTACACCGTGACTTGCTTGCCCAATGAAAAGCTGTAGGTCGCTCTGGGCCTTACCCCAAATACACCAGCACCCACCAAATAAAGATCATATCCCCAATATTAAAAAGACATTTAAATTAAACCTTAGAGTCAAAAAATCTATGGTATTTTAGCTTAAAATATTGGTTACAATAATTTTTAAGACAAGTGTATGATACGGTTCAAATATAAAGTTCAAATATAAAGTGTATGTATATGTATGTTCATTCGTATGTTTACATTTCATAAATAGGATATTTGTATGTTTAAGGGTACTTATTTAATTAATAATATATTTAGTTATCTTTGGAATATATTAGCTTAACTAATTTATTTTGCGAATGTTGGTTTAGGTTTATAAATGCAAAACATGCGGACGCACTTTTAATGAGATACTGAGTAATTAAGTATGTCATACAAATAAGAATAAAAGGATTCTTAAAAAATTACTTCTTGTGATAATGCAGAATAATATTATTAAAACCCGATAAACATACGACAAAGGAAAGTTGCACGTTGCAAAAAAAAATGAATCAATTTAAAATAAATTAAAAGCAAAATTAATTCATATGGCAAAGTCACTGACTCCATTGCAGATACCAACCAAAACTAAATAAAATAACATGCGAAGTTTGTATTCGTTTCCATTTGCAATTTTAAACAGGGCAGTCCTGATTGTTTCAGTTAATAATTTCGCGTTAAAAGGTTGCTTTTCAACTCTTGTAGACCCTGGAGCCATACCGATGATCCCAAAAATCTAAAACTAGGGCAGGTAAGAGAAAGGAAGGGCTATATAATTTTCACTTTCGAGAAACAAGTTTGGATGACTTTTTAAATGTATTATATTTTGTCGGTATTATTATCCTTGCTTTGGACAGCGCTTAGAAATTCTCAGGGTGGTTAGCTATGGTAATAGAAAGAGATCTCCGGTTGAACTATTTTTTTTTAATTACTACTTATTAAAAGTACAGAGACAATACCAAGGCATGCAGTGAGTAAAATGCTTTTAAAATGTACCGAAACAGGATGTAAAACCCATACCAGAATTTGTGATATATCAAGACAATCTTTATTATAGCAGTGGGTCTGATTAATAAAATATTGGTTATATACTTAAATCAAATAATTTTCTTACAAAGAAATATCATCTTCACCAAATTTGTCTGCTCCACAAATAAAACAAGAATGATTTCAGGTGACGTATTCAGTTTTGCTAGAATATGCCAAACATCTGCTGCACCGATGGAAATTTAGCGCGGAATATTTTGTTTACTAGTAAGGCTTTATTTTGCCTTAATGGAACATTTAACCGACATTATTGTAGGTATTGGTCGACAAAGAATTCTTACTGGGTGCAGAAGGTTCATATCCCAACAAACATTTTTAGTCAAAATGTGGAAAATTTTACTTTTGAACTTGTCTAGGACCAATCCTTTACAGGTCAAAATTTCCGACAATTTCCTGCCGTTTTCCCAAAATGGAGAATAATCTGAAGGTAATTTGGAAGGTAAAAAGTGGTCCTAAGGTTATTTTTCCCAAGAGGTTAAAAGAACATCTAAAGAGATTGTGGGATACTTGTGGAAAACTTGTCCACATTTTGTCCACATTTATTCATCAAGATGTACTTTTTGTCAACCCTATATTACTCTCTTTCTCTTTTACTCACCACAGAAATTTATATTTTAAATAAAACCTAATAAATCACACGGCTAACGCTACCTGTTGGCTTGTGCATCCATCAGAGAAGTTGATTTTTAAGAAAACTATGTGCCAAACTAGGTACTTGTACTTATGACTTATAGAAATATTACCTGTCTCAAAAGCACACTTTTCTGGAAGTTTGATGAGTCAAAATTACCTGCGGACAAATTTTTCGGATAACTGGGGTAGATACCTCTAGAAATTTGACGCGCCGTTAAAATATTACATGTTTGGAAAAAAAAACTTTAGAAATTCGTAGAAATTTTAGGTTGGGAAAAAAAATTTTTACTAATTTTTAATATAATCCATCACCAAATATCGCCGGTACGTCTTATTTAAATATATATATTCTCCTGTAATATGTTTTTTAACATAAATAACTCCATAATGTGAAAAAACTTTTGGTATAAAATTTTCTTTCAGTTTCAGTGTAAATAAAAATGGCCGTTGCCGATGATTTTATTATCAATCTGTATCAAAGTATTCAAAGTCTATTTTCCTGCTATTTGTCATCATTTTATTACCTTGAAGCAAAAAGAGGTTGAACAAGGATTTAAAAGGCAAAACTTTTTAAGGTTTCGCCCTAATTTAACCCTAGACCATGAGGGCAAATTTTAGGTTCAAAGTTCCATGTTTTGACCTGTTAAAAATCCTTCTATGTTAAGGGAAAAATTATAGGTTAAATTGAAGACATTTAGTATTGTTTTTGCTAAAATTTGACTTTTACCTGGGGAACATTTTTTGGAGTAATTATGTGCTAGTTTGAACCAAGGAAAATAGGCAGTAAAGTCATATTACCTCATAGACATAAACTTTCAATTAAATGTTCACATTTTTACCAATTTTTAAAACTTCTTGAAATTAATGTATTTGAGGACATTTTTTAGGGCAAAAAGAAGTACATTTTTCCAAAATTAGAAAAATGTTCCACAGTGCTGGTTTACTTGACTAGAAATGTTTGTTGGGATACAGCTAGAATTGTAACCTTCCTTTTTCAAATAAATGTTAAACGGAGAGAGGTATACCACTTTTTACAGTTTAAATTAGTTCGTACTTTAGCCCCCTATATCCCTTCTCTCCCTATGTGATTTTAAAGATATTTCTGAAAGAAGCATTGTGCTACAATAATCCGGGACGCCTCTCCATTAAGTCGCACTGGTAAGACGAACCTAAACGAGTTTTTTTTATATAGATGAATAGACAGAAAGAAAGATATAGGATGACCGGGGCGCTAACTGAATTAACATCCCTGTTGTGTGCGGATATTTAAAAAGAAGTAATTGCATTGTTGTGAAAACATTGGAAGTGTTCCATTCTCTTAGTCTGTGGAGGTGTTTATTTAGGCATTTATTATTATGAACATGAGAAATAAAGTTAAAAAGCTTTTTTGGGGTCTTAAAACATTCCATTATAAAGCATGATTTGAAAAACAAGCACAGGATAAGGCAGATATGTTTTTCACAGGACCTTAAATTAATATTGGACTTAAATTCCCCAAAAATACAATAATGGTAAAAAGTCTGCCAATACTCACCCTTCACTTATGAGCTACCTAGTTTTGCAGAGCAAACAGTTATTTGGTCTTGTGAACATCACTTTTGAGAATGGGCATAAACACATTATATCCATAAACGTTGCATCATCAAAAAAGCTTGGATTGTTCTTTCGAGTGAGCAAGTATTTTTTTCTTCTAATCCGTTTACTCTGTATCTTTGAAATATGGGTTTTATTCCTGGAAAATGGCATCTTTCACAACTTTTAGTATTTTTAATTTCCCCCAAAGCGGAGCCGTCCGCTTTATTAATGATACCACTTCTACAGGAAAGATTTTTTTTTTTTTTTGATCACTGACGAGGTGCAGAGAATTTGCGATTATAAGTATTTCCACTGCTTCTGGTCCGAGGGGTTGCCCAATATAACTCTTTCTTAAGCAACTTCTAATAGAGTAACGCTTACTGCCACTCTCATACATTCCTTTAGAGTCCATCAGAAGAGCTCCTACTTTGTTCGTTTTTTATCTCTAAAGTATCTAGACTGTGAAAACTGCATAACTAAATTATTAATCATAATTGATTATTGAATTAATTAGTCATAATTGATTATTGAATTTTCTATTACTGTAACAAAAACTCCTTACACTTAAAAATTATTTTCTTCTTTTTAGTTTGGTTTGGTAGTTTTTTATTAAAAAAAAAATTGATGAAGAAGAACTGAAAAAGTCCAAGAAGGGAAAATTATCAAGGTTATAAAAAAATTCGAGAAGAAGCTAATAAAGCAATAACCAACCTGATCCCAGAAATTAACACAGTTTTACAATAAGGAATTTCGTGAATTAAAAGTGCCGATGAAAAATAATTAGCATTCAATTGGTAAACGAAGAAGTTTAATTGGCATATTTCTTATATTTAAGTAAGAAACATGTCCCTTCGTCATAATGGATGAAATATTCCATGGTAAAAACAACCCAGATATGGAAAAATTGTAGCGTTCCTTAAATCAAAATCCAGAAATTATACGTCTACGAAGGCCAACGTTTTAGGAAGATCTGAAATCAAGCAATTTTTGCAAGAAGCTTCTAATGAATATTATCTCTTAGTAGGCATTTTGTTTTCCATTATAGTTGCCTTTGTACGCTTTAATCTTTTTATGGTCCTGGAACATTTTCATATTTTTTAAGTTTCTTGTAATCAAGGTTTTCTGTATAACATATAATTATATAATTTTTCGATTTCGGGTGGTTTTGATACTAGGCCTTTCTGGTGCCTGTCGATGCGACGAATTGACAAAGTTGCTGATAGAAAATTTCGAGGACAAAGGACAATACCTTGGTATTCAAATTCCTGAAACAAAAACCAATAAATCAAAATGCTTTACCATTTTAAACGAAGGATTTACGGTAAACTCTATTGAGTTAGTGAGCCAGTATTTAAAATTACGACCAAAAAATGTACCCACCAACAGAATATCAGAAAGGGAAGTGTACTGTGTCTGTTGGGGTATTTATTAAGGAATTCATTACTATGATAAAAACATAAAAGTTGTTAAGCTTTTCTTGGGTCTTAAAATATTCCATAATGCAGCATGATTTAGAAAACAAACGCATGATAAGGCGATGTGTTTTTCACAGAACCTTAAATTATTATTGAATTTGGGCGTTAAATATCTTGTTTATTTTAATTTCTTAAAAATACAATAATGGTAAAAGGTCTGCCAGTACTCATTCTTCACTCATGAGCTACCGAGTTTTGCAGAACAAAGAGTTATTTAGTCTTAAAGCGTTACTCTTGAGAATAACCTTAATGGGCATAAACACATTATATCCATAAAAATTGCACCTTCAAAAGCTTGGATTCTTCTTTCGAGTAAGAAAGTATTTACCCCTTCTAATCTGTTTACTCTGTATATATATATATATATATATATATATATATATATATATATATATATATATATATATATATATATATATATATATATATATATATATATATATATATATATATATATATATATATATATATATATATATATATATATATATATATATCCCAAATTAGACCATATTTGGAATATGGTTTTTATCCTGGAAAATGACATCTTCCGCAACTCTTAGTATTTTTAATTTCTCCTAAAGAGAAGCCGTTCGCTTTAGTAATGGTACCCCTTTTACAGGAAAAATTCCTTTTTTTGTCCACTGACGAGGTGTAGGGAATTTGCCGCTCTTTAATAAGTATTTCCACGGCTTCTGCTCCGAGGAGATGCCCAATATAACTCTTTCTTAAACAACTTCTAATAGAGTAACGCGTAGTGCCAATCTAATACATTCCTTTACAGTTCATCAGAAGAGCGCCTAACCTCCTACTTTGTTCGTTTTTTTCCCTAAAGTATCTAGACTGTAAAAACTGCTTAATGCAGAGGATTTTCCTTCTCCTTTAAACCACTAAAATCTTTTAGAACCGGTTAATAACTACCTCTTACTTCACCTAAGACAGCCACGGTATGTTAATACTTAATCTTTAAGTCTTTATAAACTGCCACAAGATAAGAAGAAAATAAATGCTGCTATAAAACACGCCTTTATAGCAAAACCGAACTAAAAAGTAAAAAATAATTTTTAAGTATAGTTTGTGTTACAGTGATAAAAAGTTCAATAATCAATTATAATCAAAAAATTTGGAATAATATTAAAATAAAAATTAAGTTATTAACAAAATAATTTAATAATAGTTAAAAAGCGTGGGGCGCTTAATATTAAAATTTATAAATATTTTATTGCTAGTTGTTTACAAAATTAGAGTTATAATGAAAATATAGTAAATTACACCCCACGCTTTTTTACCATAATTAAATTATTTTGGTACTAACTTAATTTCTATTTTAATCTTATTCCAACTTAATTGGCCATAATTGATTATTGACTCTTTCTATTACTCTAACACAAACTCTTTATATTTAAAAAATATTCTCTACTTTTTAGTTTCCTATTAAATCATGTTTTTCCAGTTTTTTTTTACTGTAATTTATTTTCCTATTTTTTAGTTCCAAAACAACATCAAAATAGTCCTAATCAAAAGCATCAATTTTTAGTATATCTTATATTTGTCAGTAAATCCATTATGGTCAACGGATCATAACAAAATTCCATATGGAATAGAAAATCCCCATAGATAACTACACATAAAGGTCAATGAAGAACCCTTTCTCCAAAAATAATTCTTTTGTTGCCAATAGCCTGGTTTCTTGTCGACAGAGTTTTGTGCTATTTTGACCTTGACAAATAGTGATGAGCAAAGCAAGACCAAGACCAAGACCGGGCTAGTCTTGGTCTTGGTCTTGGTCTTGGTCTTGCAAGTCTGGTCTTGGTCTTGGTCTTGAAGGCCAAAACAAGGTCTTGGTCTTGGTCTTGGTCTTGATCTTGCTGCTAGAGTCTTGCTGGTCTTGCTTTTTTTGGTAGTAATAATTTAAACTAAGCAATCTTAAATAAAATATTTATTTTTAATTACTTACAAATAAATAAATATAGAGACTATGTTTTTTGCTTTTAAAATTTTAAAATATACCAATTTTAACCTAACATGTACATTCAAATTATTTGATAAAAAAGCATGTTTATAATGTAGGGGTTTATTTATTTATAGCGCTTCATTTTTGGATAAACTAAGACACAACTTGCTTTTATACATTTAGTGGCACATAGAAACATTTTAGTGATGAGAATTATTTAATTTTTTTGAAGAAGCATATAAAATTTGAGCAAATACAAAACTGTGTACTGTGCGAGCAGAAAAAAAAAAGACTTTTAATATCAACCAGATGTGAAATTTTCATGAAAATGATTCTGATATGAAACCAATGTTTGTTTCTGAATAAAAAAAAAGTTATTCAGGAAGCTTTTCAGTTCAAATAAACTTTTTATTTCCAAATTAGTCAAACATTTGCCGTACAAAGTTTGTACAAATACTTTATAAACATTCTACATATACAAGGTGGCTCGATGGTGCGACAAAGCTCGATATCTCCAAAACTGTTCATAATGGTGAAAAACTAAATTTACTAAAATTATAAAAAAAATGGCGTAAAATGTTAAATTAATTCTATTTCAGAATTTTCCGAAGAATCCACTACCACTCAAGCTTTTAACCCAAAATAATAAAAAAATATGGCAAAAAATTAATTTTAAAAAATCACTTTCCTGTATATTATGCTGGAAATTCTTGAACTATCATATAGGTACAATGTCGACGTAGATGGTAGATTATACAAAAATGACGTCATCATTATACTTTTGGCCTTGTTTTGACTTTGCCGTCTAAACCGGAAGTGAAGTTTAAAATCCATTTATATAAAAAGTATTCCTATATGTCATAACATATATATTTTTTATTAAACCATCACTTTTATATTTATATCTTAGTTTTAAGGAACAATCTAATGATGAATGAATACCTACAGTGTGGCACAAAAATACTGTATTTCTGGATTTTAAAAATTTTTGATCCACCCTGTAAGTGGCATCACTAAATAGCTAATGTAAAAAAAAACATTAGGAATAGATAAGTAATTTTCAGCTTTTATAACTTTTGTACTCCTAGTTTTTCTCTGTCTAAAACGGTTTTGGAAATATCGAGCTTTGTCGGACCACTGAGTTACAATATTATTATTTTTAAAACATGTTATTGAATTTACTAGTTATCGTTGTTAAAGAATTTTATAAAAGAAAAAGTATTCGACTTAATTATTACTTTATTAAGAAAACCTGTTACTCGTAAAATAATCGCCTTTTTAGGCAGTTCTTGACACGTTTTTTGTCATGTCTGTATGAAATACCTCTGTATATTGAATATGAAAATTGAATATTATAATTTAAAAAAAAAGTGACAAAAGTGCATGAGTCTTGCAGGTCGGTCTTGGTCTTGCGTAGTCTTGCACTCCTCGGTCTTGGTCTTGGTCTTGGTCTTGCATACACTGGTCTTGGTCTTGGTCTTGCAAGCGAGAAGGCGGACTTGGTCTTGGTCTTGGTCTCGGTCTTGAGACTGCAAGACCAAGACCGGTCTCACTCATTACTATTGACAAACGCGCAACTATTGTCATTTTAAGAAAGTGTTATTTTATTATTTTTAATTTTAATTAGACTTTCTTAAAATTGGTGAAAATTAGGTCTAAAAATTCGGTTACATAGATACATACATACATAGATACATACAGGTCAAGATAATAATAAGAGCGTAGAAAAAAAAGCATTTTGCATTTTACCACCTGGTGACGGCCCCTATCGGCGACCTTATAGCTCCATCGATGATTCCTAATAAAACAAAACGCGTCCGTAAATAGGTCAGGAAAAAAAACACACTTTTTTTTACAAGAAACAAATTTTGTAACTGTTTTGTAAATTTATTATGTTGCCCACGTCTCCATGGAGAACATAAAAAGCATTTCTTTTTTTAATAACGGTAATAGCTCTCTTTTAACTTGAATAAAAAATATTTATTATTGTTGGGAAAAGCCGTTTTCCAGACATAATAACAGAATGTTTATTCTATTTCAAAAAAGTAAAATCTATATTTCCCAACTTCGTGATTAATAAGATTATTTATTTTTGTATTACCTTTCTTTAAAATATAAAAATAAATGACGCTACCAAGTCTAGTATTATTTTTGACTAACAGGAACTGTTAATTGGAAAACCATACATATTTTATGTTGTTTGTATTTCTTTTTACTCATCGTAACGCAATCAGTTTACATAAAGCACATTTTTAAGTAAGTTAGCATAATTATTAACAGAGCAGCTGACAGTTTTGATGCTTTATTTATCAAAATAAAATTTTGTATAAATTGTTAAGGAAAACATTTTATTTATCATAATATTATCAAAAGTAGGAAATCTTATTAAAAAAAATTAAATAAGGCGTCTTTAAGAAGTGTTCTGTGAATTCCTTTTAATAATTTCCAAGTTTTATTTAGAAACTAGTATCTAAAAGTGTGGAATTATGGAAATATTTAAAGACTAGCATTTTTCCCCGTTCTCGCGGAAAAAAATTATACATTTGATACGTACAACGACGTCTGCCCTAGATATCTGGTACTCTTTACACTCTGTTACATCACACCACACCACCCGTGCTCCGTCTTACGTCACACACTTTGCGGCGTAGCGCGCGTCTTACGATTGAACATTAATATTTATCGTATTTCATTTGTTATCATTTTCTATATTACAAATGGCATTTGTGAATGAGTTAGTACTTATTTCTCATACAACTTTCATCCGTCTTTTTAACCGTTCAGTAAATAAAATTCCAAAAATGCTACCATTTTCTATTTTCTGGGCAATTAAAAGCCTAATCAAACACATCCATATTTACAACTTTAAAAATACGATTTTTCTATACAAAATTTTATCGCCATTTAAACCCCTTACCCCAATGGGATGTAATTTTTATACTTCTAAATCCAGAAATGACGAAGTTCAGAAGCCTAATTACCAACTCCCATATTAACAACTTTAAAATGTAATTTTTGCAAGAAGCTTCTAATGAATATTATCTTTTAGCCAAGGTAGGCATTTTGTTTTCATTATAGTTGCCTTTTTACGCTTTAATCTTTTTATGGTCCTGGAACATTTTCATATTTTTTTACGTTTCTTGTAATCAAGGTTTTCTGTATAATATATAATTAAATAATTTTTCGATTTCAGGTGGTCTTCGATACTAGGCGTTTCTGGTGCCTGTCGATGCGACGAATTGACAAAGTTGCTGATAGAAAACATCGAGGACAAAGGATAATACCTTGTTATTCAAATCCTGAAACAAAAACCAATAAATTAAGATGCTTTACCATTTTAAGCGAAGGATTTACGGTAAACCCTATTGAGTTAGTGAGGCAGTATTAAAATAACGACCAAAAAATGTACCCATTCCAAAAATTCCATTTTTTTATTTATCAGAAAGGGAAGTATACTTCGCAGTATGTTGGTATAAATAAAATTTTTAAAATACCAAATGTCGTGGCCAAATTTTTGGGATTGTCTGACTCTAATTTATATACTGGTCATAGCTTACGCCGCACATCAGCAACCCCCTGGCCAATGCCGGAGGAGACCTCTTAACCCTCAAACGCCATAGTGGATGGAAATCATCCACCGTGGCTGAAAGCTATGTTGAAGAATCAATTTCGAAAAAAATCGAAATTGAAAAAAAAATACAGGATAAGCAATCTCAAGCTGTCGATAATGCAGAAAAAAGCATAATTTCTGTGAATGTCCCCGAAAAAAGTGTTACCGGTGCTGATGCTAATCTTAACGGTAATTTCACAATCAATGTAAACATTAGTATTAACAATAAGCAGTAGCATATAAATTTAGTATTAGTATAGTGTAGTAGTAGCAAAACTATTGTTGTTTTGATTATAATACTGAATTTGTTTGACATGTTGTTTTGGAGCCTGTTTTATATGATTTTTTGTAATAAAGCAATGTTAAAAGCACCATGTATTGGACTGATTTTAGGGCATCGGGCTAGTAAACTTCATAACTCACTATTTTATCTCACTAGTGAGTTATGGGTCACTTTATTCGTCTAAATTTAGATCTATAATAGACGTATAATATGAGAGTTTTTGATAAAAACATTATATTTAAATTAAAAATTTTAAAAGTAGCAACAAGTCAATAAATGGTTTAATTTAAATATAACACTGGCATATTATGAAGGACGCATTTGAAGAACTACAGTCATACCCATTTTCTTAGTGTTTGCTAAGAATTTCCTTTAAAATAGAATAAAACTAGGTTAGACTTATATGCTATTTGTTGTTTACCGAAGCTTGGCCGATTTTTCATCGTTGTCGGAACGTCAATACTAGCCTTATTAAATAGTTCTGGTTGTTTAGAATTATTGCAGCTTCTTTAAAAAAAAATCTAAACTCCTTAAGCAACCAGAATGTATTAAGCAAGCATAGTATTGACATTCTGAATATCTGGCAACCGAAACGTTAAACAAATAAAGACACTGGAAGTCCAACATTTTAATATTACTAAAACCATAACATTGTCTAGCACCATCAAGATAACAATATAGGTTTTCATCAGTTTTTTCAAGGTGTTAGACAATGTTATTTCAATAACACTAGAATCTTGAACTTTCCTTATCTTTATTTGTTAATCGGTTTACTACGTTTTGGTTAGTGATGTATCTTCAACTGTTTTCAAGTGATAATTACAAACTACTCTAAAGCTATGTGTTATTCGTTGCTTTATCGAAGCTTGACCGATTTTTGACGGTTCGGCAACGGCAGCCTGATACTTAAGATAAACACTAGGCTTGCTAAATACATTCTGGTTGTTTAGAATTATTAAAGCTTTTTTAAATTTTATCATCTTTTAGTGGTTTTTTTTATAAATAGTTTTTGCTTTAGACCATTATATGGGATGTTCTTTTGAACCATTATTTCAAAGGGCCTTTTTGTTTCCCCAATGTATTTTTTACCACATATACAGGACATTTAAAAGATACAGTCTTTATCTAAAATATTGTTGTCCGGTCTCGTTTTAGTAAGAATACTTTTTAGAGTGGTTATAGATTTAATTGCCGTTTTCCCGATTCTGCGAATCTTTTCCAAAGTTTCCTTATTATAGGAAATTGTTATAAATGTTAAGTTTGGTTGGATCCTGTTTAAGTTGGAGTCTTTTGTCTTGTTCGGATGTTTATAGATCGTTTTCTTAATCATTCTTTCATTGTAACTTTTCTGATCCCTGGTTATATGAGTACCTGGGAAGATTCCTTACTGTTATATAGGGTTACTGAATAGTTAGAATTTTGATGCAAGTATTGTCGAGTGTGAGTATTTTTTTGTATACCGAGGTTTGCAAATAAAATAGAAGTAGTCCTTAGTTATCACTTGAAAACGGTTGTTTTCCAATCGACAAATTAGGACAATGAAAGTTCAAGATTTAAGTGTGTTTAAAATACAAGCTTTGATAGTCTGCTTTATTTAAATTTATACAAGGAGGAAGTATGGATACAAACTTTCAGCCACCAGCTCAAAGTAGGTAAATAATTGATTAAAAAATTTAAGTAAATACGCAGTTTTGATAAAAGTAGAGCTGGAAGACTGATTATATCTACTTTTGAAAATAAAATATACATTTGTATTCATAAAGAATATTTTCATATGAGATAAATATTTTATGTGCATTTACATACTACCTACAAAGCGAAACAAGTTTCAGCTAGAAATACAAAGCTCTATATGCAAAACGGTTTGTCTGTTCAGTTCAAGGCATTTCTTCTTTAAAAATACCAGACAATACTGCAGCATTACGTGATTAAATTCAACGAGGAGAGATATATTGCTATGCACATTTTAAGTATATTAGGGTTTGACATCTAAAAGTCGTTGTAATAATGGCATGCAAGCAAACATACATTCTCTGACCCATAGGCGCCAAGAAAGTTTAAATAAGTAAGTATAAATACACGGAAATACCTCATTCTCGCAGAAACAAGGTCCTAAGTCAAAATAGCTCAATTTTTACCTATCTAGAGGCAGCCTTGACGTTAGGTAGTGCGAACACAGTGCGTGAGAGAAAAATATAAATAAGTCTACCATTTTTCTTTCTTACTGGCGTGCTAATTGACGCTGCATGAGAGAGAAAGATGGCAGACTAACTCTTCTTTACTTTACTTCTTTTTATTTGGAATTGTTTAAAAACCCGAATTTGCTCAAGAGTATGGGATTATATTAAATTTGGGGTAAAAAAATATGCAGTACGCCCTTGCAATGTAATATTTTTTTTTATTATTAAATTTAATGGCAATAGGCTGATCAGCCATTCAGCCAGTCACAAAGTGTTACTTAAAAAAAGAAGTTTTGTATTTTATTTTTCTAATTATTTATCATACTAATAATAATAAAGGGTAAATACAAGCTAAAACTATCACATATATGACAGGGACACACACTTCACGCCACTGGGGTCGATCAGGGCGATTTTTTGTTTTAAACACACAAAGAAGACCACTTAAAATGTAATAATTTTGTGTGTGGTTTAATATTATTAGGTCAATATCTTAGGGACTTTAACTAGTCCGGCCGTCTCCCACACAACCCTACTTTTCGGGATTTAGATATGCTTATTGCCGATTTTTACTTGTGAAGTGAAGGGTATATTATAATATTTAAGTTTAATGGCAGTTGGAGTCCTAAAAGTTATTAAGGAACTTCTAATGGGCCTTTTTATAATACTTTAATTAAAAATTGATATTCAAAAATTAAGATGGTAAAAAAATCTTTTTCTAGATCGCACCGTAGTTAGAACAGGACTATTTTTTCTCTTGTGACAATCCAAGAGGGCTTAAAAAGCCTAAATACTAACGTACCGTGGGTATCTTAAGTATTATAAAGAGAAGTGGTGAAGAAGGGAAAACTTCTGCGGGCAGTGGGATCCTATGTGAAAGGATCAATAATTAAAGAAAACAAAAAAAGAATAAATCTTTTAAAACCAAATTACATTTCTCATTCTTACGGCTCATTTTATGAGAATATCTGTAAATAATACTTTACTTAATAATATTCAGATCAATAAACCCTTGTAGCTAAGCCGCATTCATGCCGTTTGGTAGAGTTAATAAGACAAAAACTGTATTATATTTGTAATATGTGATTATTTAATCTTACCAAAAAATACTTTTGTAAAATTAGGATCAAGTTCTATCCAAAAATCTCAGCTTCCTTAAGTACTGAGATATACTCTTTTTTAACTTGGCAAGTTTTTTCTGATCGTCTGTTTTAATAAATGTTCTTTTTTTTAATAATACAAATATTTTTTTTATATATAAATACACACAGATCAGTAAAAAACTGATAATGTTAAAAAGAGTGAAACAAAATTGTGGACAGAATTTGGTCTAATTTTAGATTTCAGTACCTTAAGAGGCCAAGATTTTTGGATAGAAACTTGGCCCTTATTTAACATTAGTGTCTTTGGTAAAATCTCTTCTCTTTGTACTAAGTTCAATAAATTAAAAAAAACTAGAAGGGGATTTCATGTATGTATTCTTAGTATGCATGTGGGTGAAACCTAAGCTTAAGACTAAATATGAATTGTGAAAAATGCTCATTTTAATGTCCCTTAAATCGCGGCTGGTTTTGTGTGTCATAGGTAAATTTAGCAATATTCTTTGTTTAGTGAATAAAATCCTGCCTGAATTTTAAATTCCAAGACAATATTGACCTCAAAAACTCAGGTTTAATCAGATTGCAAAATTTTAAAATACCCCATTTTACGGTATTACGGTCCTGTTTCAGAGCCCCGAGTAAAATTGTTCAATTTTCTGAACTTTTTCTGTATTTATGTTCTCTCTGGAAGTGCCCAATAATTTTGATGAGTTCATTGTCAGTTAGTAGTAAAATAGGCGATTTTTAAAATCGAATATTTCAGAGATCACTTGACATGAGTTTCTTTATTTTTTTGCGGGTAATTAGAAGACTTACATGAATTTACATACCTAATTTATAAAAGGGGAAGTTGAGGTTTTATAGAATTTCTGTAATTTTTGTGTTTTCTAAATTTTTTTTTACATATTTATCTTTGCTTTGCTTAGTCAAAATAAATACTGTATTAACCTAAACATTTAAAATTAAAAAAATATATATCCTTACATATTAAAATATTAAAAACTTAAATTTGACCTTAATTTTAACCATTTTGTTACAAAACCAAGAAAATAATCTTTCTGACAATTTTTTATTTAAAACTGTACTAAAATATTAAGAGTGTAATTTAAAACTAGCTTTTCTTTTTTTTATTTCTTCTAAAAAATGGTAATTTTAAAGATGTGCTGCGATTTATCCAGTTTACTTTTTAAGATATTACTATTTTTATTAAGATCTTAAAATATTTTTTAATTCTCTACAGCCTTTGTGTAAAAATACATTTTTTTCTCGAAATGTTAAACTGAAAAACAAATTTTTAGTTTCGGCAATCTAAAAAAAATACTCCGATACTTCTTGGTCAAATTAAGATGACCTATTCTTTTTTATTTGTTAATAAAAATCTTATTTATAACCACTGAAAAATAAGGGAATAAATTTAAGAAGGCACGTCTAAAAATATTTATTTCCAAATTTTTTTACTGAATTTCAAAATCCTAATATAAATGATGTTCTTCCTTTTCTTTACTATCATAAAATAATTTTAAATAGCCGGTTGAAAGGAACGTTGACATATTTATGGAAAAAAAATAAATATGTGGTAAACTGACTGATAGATTTTAAAAATAGATGTCCACATGGAATTTAATTAATTTTAAAAGCGGCCAGTCGTATCTTGTCTGGATATCAGGCCAAAATTTAACCCAAAACTATTTTTCGTGGGATGAAAACAAAGCGGCTACGATATATAAAGTATTCTCGGAAATGTATTTTTTAACAATGCTGCTTTTATAAGCGGTAATATAAAATTATCTATTTTTATAGAAAAAGCATGCCTAGTAAGCCCCAAACATGAATACAGGGTTCTTTATTAAGGGTGGAAAGGTGCATATTTTAAGAAGTAATAGTCGTAGGTCATTAGAAAAAAAATCCCCTTAAGGAAGTCGACTATAAAAAATTGCTAGAAATTATTTTCAGCTTCCTGACTATACCAGGTAGGGACATAATCGCTATGAACTTGTATAGGAATGTGTTTTTTTTAAGTAGCCTGATTTAAGTTGGGAAAAAATAGCAGTAATGCTACTAAAATTCTTCATTTTTTTAATATATACATTTTATTGTAGGACGTTAAATAAGAGCGGTAGGAAGGACAGGCGTTTTATTGCTTAAAATGCCTATAATTTCGGTTTGCTTTTAAAATTTTGCAAACTAGGCTCGTAAAAAAGACGAAAATTTTGTTAATTAAGAAAAAATTATAACTTTCCATATTGGATTTGGCTGCTTCCGCTAGAGGGCGCTAAAAAGTTAAATGTTTTTTATTTTTCTTTAAAATTTTAGATAATTTTTTTATTTAAAATAAAAAAGAAATTAAATTTGCAACAAAAAACCTCAAAACCGCATGTCGATATCTTTATTTGTTCAAAAGTTACTGTCAAAGAACGTTATTTACTAAATTCGTTGAAAAAAAAAAATTTATTTTTCACATTATTTCCTTGATTAAGCATGCCATGACAAATAATAATATTTTTTTATATTTTATTTTAATTATAATTTAAATAATTAATGTAATAAAGTTGACGATCATTGTTTAAATGGTATTTTTTTACTTTACTTGCTTTAATTTTAAAGTTTTTTTTGCAATACAGGTTTTTAGGGGTGTTAATCACGAATTTACAGTCCGTTTGTTTCGGTAACGTTTTTTTTCGAGATATCCATCATCATCAAATTTCAAACTGCACTTTCACTTTTGTTTCCTTTTTTTCCACAACACTGGTGACTTTTAAACAAAAATATCATAGAATATTTAAAATGTTTAATATATTCAATTTACTTTACTGCGTTTTATTGTGTAAGATTACATTTTATATCATCTGCTTTTATTTGAAAAAAATAGATGGTGTTACTTCACAGCCTTTCATTAAAATGATGGATATTTTTGGAAGTTCTGTATTTTCACCAAAAAACCTATTAAAATAAATGAAAACACGACTATTCTTAATAAATTTTAAATATTGAATGACAGTTTAGAGATCGACATCTCGAAAATAAAACGTTGTCAAAAAAAACTTACTTCAGATTTGTAATTCAAAAATCACCGAAATCGGCGTGGGGCAAAAAAAGTAAAAAATGATCATAATTTTGATTGTTTCTATATATTTTGGGGTCATATAATGTTTTATAATTTTTTTATTTATATAAAAGAACAATAAAATAGTATCACGTCATGCAGGTAATATAAACAAATTTTACGAGAAGTATTAAATTTATTACCATAAGCATAATTTTAAATTAAATTTTTGTTTTTCAAAAAAAGGTTTACAAAAGTTGCATTTTTTATGGTAGAAAATATCTTGTATATAAAAAAGCATCAAGATCCAAATACACGAAAACAAAAGGCTCCGGCTCTGCTCTTAATTTAAATGTATTGCCAACTTAAATTTATGTATCAAACTGTTTTTCCTCAAAGTTTCCTGGGATTCTGTTACTGCGCCGAATCAAAAGGGTACATTAATGAAAATTATTTTCGTAGTGCGACGGACATTTTTTGATTGAATCACCCATTGTTGTGCTTCTCCTTTAACCTTTAAATATTCTTGTTTAACAATTACTAAATAAAAATAATTAAAGTGTCTATGACATTATGCACTCTTTCTAAATACCTCATTGCCAGAATGTTAAGACGAAATTGCAGCTATGGCCATTTGTTAAATTCTAAGAATAAAATATCGGGTCATATTTGTATCTTCGTCATACATAATGCTGCCTAAATAACAAAGTTTCTTGCTTAAAAACGAATTTCTCACAATCACGTATTAATAAAGGAACTTGACGCCTATAAGGCGACCAGTTAGTATTCATTATAAATTAACTTACACTCATAAAAATAATAATAATGATAATAACAACATATTAAAAAAATGCTCGCTAATTTAAATGCTTTTCTTTTTATCATTTAAACATGAATATTAATCGTAGTAAACAAGCCTTAACAAACTGGGTATTTTCTTTTATTTTTTTAAATTTTTTGGTCCTATATTTCTAAGGATAAAATACACGTACAATAAATAATAATATATTTCTTATCTTGATTGCACTTGGATGTTGATTATATTAAACACATCTTTTAAACGTGAGCGGCTATTCTGTGGATATTCCTTAAGAAACCCCTAACAGACACATTACTGGCAGCTTTAAAATCAAACCTGTGGTGGATCATCACTTTTATAAAAGAAAGCCTTAGAAATTACATTTACTTTAGAATTTGCAATTTTCACTTTATATTTTTAGGTTTTTTTGCAGATAATATAAATACCAGCGTGACCTAATAAAGATCTCTATTATAATATATTTTAATGACGTCACAAACCGATGACGTACTTAAACTTCCGAAAACGTATTTATTTACTTTATAAATCCACTTAAAAGTCAAACATATTTGGAGTCACTTTATTTTACAGTAAACAGATCGGTTTTAGTACCGAATATTTTACACAATAAAAGAAATTAGAACATTTACACTAAGACCGTTTTAAATAAATATTTAAATCTTGCTTTTAAAAGGCGGGTATTAATTGATTTGTTTCCAGTGCTAAATATTTAAACGAGTGCTTTTCAACACTCTTGACTTTTAGAGCGTTGCGTTAAAATGTGTAGCCTTAATAGAAGGTTTAAATTTAACAATAATTTGTCGGAAATCTCTCGAACATACAATTTGTTTTTAAAATATACTAAGTGGTTGGTTGGTTTAAGCGAGTTTGGTCGCGTCGGCCATATTTGCATTTCTCTCTATTAGATCTAGTAGATTTCTATCAAAAGGACCATGCGGAAAAGAGATTTCGCTTTGTATATTTTTTAACAGTAAATGCTTTTTGTATGTCAGTGCATTGCAGTTGTATACGTAGGTCGCACCGAAAATTTCTGCAAACATAATAAATTTTTGTTAGAAAAATTTTCTAATTGTTTTCAAAATATTTTCATCTAAATTTCTTTTCCTATATTAATCAACATATTTATTTATTTAAAAAACCAATAAAATTATGCCATTGTTCCTGGGTCACTTGAAACAAGATTTTTAAACGCAAAAAAATAGTTCATTTGGGTTGGAAAACGCTGACTACCATTTTATCATTAAGTTTTGGGCAAAGAAGTAACGTGGTGATAGTCGGGCTGTAGGTGGATGTCTCAATATTTCACTTGACTGCTTTAAAATCGATTTGTTTGCACCAAAGTTGGACAAAGATTGTTTGTGAAAACAATGTTACTTTCGTAAATGCAACTAATCGAACTTTGTTCAGACTTGAAGCAAACAAACTGTAGTATACCAAAGAAGGGATTAATGTCCGTTTTGATCTTCCAATGAAACCGTTCTGATTGGCTTGATTTTCTAAAAAAGGAATCATCTTTTGCAACACAATGCTGCAAGTGGACTGTTAACTTTAACCGACTGGGCCATTTTGGAAACACCCATTAAGTCGACTGAACGTTTTGATTTAGCTCACAGGCATACATTCATATTTCGAACCAGTGATTTGTGTCGTAGAAAGACATTTGATCTACCATTGTCTATTTTTATTAAAATTTTTGTGCCTATTTGACACGATGTATTCTTTGAAAACATTGGCTAAATTATGGGAACCAACGGCATCATAACTTTTTTAAGATGAACTTTTCGATTGCAATCATTTTATTTTCCAAGTACCCGAATAATTTGATATGTTACTGTCTTCTTTTATCATTTGTCGAACAATAGCTATGTTTTTTTAGTGACGCTGAAATTAACGCCTCCGCACTCGTCATTTAAAAAAACTGTTAAAACTTAAATCGTTGAACCAGGTACACTCCTAAAACTCGATGGCTCATACCAAAAAAGCCCCCTCGAAGTCTTTTAGTGCACTGCTTTAAGCACAGACCACTTTTAAAATTAAATAAATCATAGCCCAAGAGATGTCAGATACAGATACATTTGCGTATTATAAATTTCTAAAAATTTACGAAAATTTAACGGTCAATTTCAAGACTTTAAAAAGGTAGATTTTTTTCCAGCCTACTTTGTGTATGGTCCTTGAGTATATAGTTTTCGGTGTGACCTATGTATTATTGTGATGTTGTTTCCTCCTCTTCCCCTAAAGCTTGTCACATGTTGGGAACCGTATGTACGCCCATTTTCTGCAAGTGTTTTTTTTGAGATGACAGTAGCCTGTCAGAAGTCCTACGACCTGTCTAAACTAAGTGCATGTCTTCGCATGTTTTTCACTGGGTGACGCATGCTGACTATCCAGATGTTATTTTTGAGACCATCTATCAATTGTTGTTTTTATTGCTCTGACACAAAAGTTAAAAAACAATCATCAAATATTAATTTTTCTTAGTCAATATAAATTTCGGTCAACAGTAAAGTACCTTCATTTTTGATAATATCGAAAACTTGTCACCACGAAAATTTGATCACGAGATATTTTTAGTTTTTAGAAACTTACCTTTTACATTTTTAACAATAAAATTTTAATGTAATCTAGGATGCTCTAGAAATAGGAAATGTTTATTGCATATCTGAATATGCCTTTCGATTTTGATAAACTTTTCTTTATAACAGTTTTCGATATTGTCAAAAATGAAGGTAATTTACACTTGAGCAAGTTTTTTTTTTTTTTTTGATGACCTGCGTATGCAACTAAAAAAATTGATATTTAATAATTGTTTTTTAAGTTTAAGGTCATGCAGAACTTTTAAATAAAGAATAACTTTTTTTTCCAAAATTAATAATAAAAAAGTTTTCCATATGATTCCAACTTAAGTAGACACACTGTATGTACTAACTGACCAAGAAAAATAAAAATCTATATTTAAACAATATATTTTAATAACTTTATGTAAATATATGTAGCAGACAAAAGATAATAAATAATTAATTGTTTAGTTTAATCGGATGGTCAATAACAGAATTAAGTTTAATAATGTGTTAAATTTTATTCCACTTTACTTCTACCCTTCCTCTAAGTGCTACCAGAGTCTGAAATTTATCCTTTAATAAATAATCTGCGACTCAAAATATCCTACACATGTTTGATCGAAGATAGGACAGGGTTTTTGGGGAAAAACGGTTAATGTGGTAATGTTCTACGAAATCTCTTGTTGAAATCAGGTTTTAAATGGTCTAAAATTATGGTAGGACATGTGGTTCCTCTATTTCATACTCACAGAAATCGATCCACTGCTTTTTCTCTACATCATGGAGCCAATTTCTTGCGTGTTCCGAAGCTTAAGCACCTTTGAGAAATATATTATGGCTGCGAAGCATTTGTGAGAATTATAAGACTGATTTTTATTAAAATAAATAAAAAACCTTTTGATTTTTTTGCCAACTTTTTTAACAACTGGCTTAAACTCGCCAACTATTCAAGAGCAAATAGCTTTATCGACCATGAATAATTTTAATTAATCGGTTAAGTTTGTATAGTTCTTTAAAAATTGGCTAATATTACAGAAAAAAAAACATTAGTTAAAGGCAAAATTCATTGCACTGGCTGCAGAAAGTTACTTTTCAGGCCATCTAATACCAGATTGAAATTTAAACAGCCAAAATAACATCTGTTTCCCCACAGCTTTTGTATATTAACCAATCTATCCCAAATATCCCATATTTTATTTTTGTTTTAAAAAAGTAAACTAAAACTAAAACAAACAAAATTTAAAATTTACCTTACAATCAAATTTCATCTATAACCAAATATTAGAATAATTATTTCCAAAGTTTTTACATTGTTTGATTTTCCCTCTTCCAAACGTTCATTATTATTGACATCTGCTAATTAAATTCTGAAATGGAATCTAAAAAGTTGGAGAATCTTAAGGGGGTCTCCTTTTGAATGTAAAACGTATTTGATCTCGAGAAAATCGAATCGAAATTTCCGGGGTCAAATAAAGGTTTAGAATGTTACAGAAAATTCTTATTAACATTGAAGAATTTTCCTATATTCAGAGCTGCATCCCTCATATGATCCCTCTACGATTGACCCAATATAAGAAAGTGTACAGGATGAATGTTAACATTGTGTTTACGCTTGCTTTTTATTATATTTAAAAAGACAAATTTAAGATTTAGCTAAGTTTAAAATGACAAGAGTAAATAAATAGAGCTTTTTTGTAAGGGGAAAAAGTCCCAAAAACTGCAACTAATTTTTAAAGCGATAATAGGGAAATGTGTGATGACATCAAAAAGACGTCATTTATTTATTTTTTCGGTATTTAAATCCCGAACATTCGTCAAGAGCTGCATTACTAGCTGTTGACCCGATATAAATTTACATTAACTACGTATCTGTTGCCCGAACCATTTTAATTATATTTTTAATATATACTATTTCAATGAAAAAAAAGCAACAAAATATATTTTCTTCATAAACCAACGACCACTACAGTATATTTATTTACTATTTAAAAATAGTAAAATTATGTCTTGAAGCAGTTTTAAAAAATTCTGCAGTTAGATTTTCAACCAGAAAAGAATAATCCAATGATTTATGTAGTCTCCAACCAAACATTAATTTTTTGCTTTTCGATTTCAACAACTCTATTATTGTTTTGATATTGACAATTTTGGATACTTGGTTTGTTGTTAAAGTAAATGTACATTTATCGGTAAGACATGATAAAATAATGCTTTGACCATATTTTCCTTTTTTAATAAATTAAAAAAATATATTTCATATCTTCTTTAACCTTTTTTTTTTTATCTTTTTGATCCAAAGGAATACTAATAGTTATTCTGTCCTAAAATTTTCTTTATTTTTCTCTACAAGCAATAAAACATTACCATCAAGTCAGTTTTAACATCTATTTTATATTTAATATCTCTAATTACTAACGAAAGTGACCCTTATTTTTTTATTCGTGTAGCGCTCATTTTTAAATTGCTTAATATACCGTTAAAAGACAGTTGACATTGTTGGAGTATCATTCTAAAAACTGCTTTTGTTTTCCTATTGCCCAAATTATGCAGGGTTAATGGGTTTTTACAAAACATAATAAATTTCAAAGTTTACTCTTAATGGGGTCAGCGTAGGTTTCCTCTTTATTGTTACGGCTCTTTGTGCTCTTTAACCCATCAAAGCCGGAATTTATTTTGGTCCCAAAATTTTTTAAAAATTTAAAGATCTTGGTGGGAGCTAATATCACCAAAAAACCAAAAATTAATTTTGAAAAAATTTATTTAAATAAATGAAATACAAGCTGTGACCATATGGGTACACTAGGTTATAGGGTTACAAAAAATTTTAAAAAAATAATTTTACTAGTTGAACAGGCTTATTTTTTATGAAAAATAGCAAAAAAAATCTATACAAAGACCAAGATCGCATTTTTTACATTGTGTACGAACCACAGCAGAACATCCCTCCCCAGCCCTCTTCTACGTTTTTTTTTTGGCACAGGTATAACTAGATGATTTGTTTGATCGTATCTAATGTCGTCAAATACGGTTCAAAGATAAACTGCCTCTACTTGTAGCAGGTCTACCCGGCCCCAATTGGAGGTGTTTTTGTATCCCGTTTAAATAGGTAGTAGCAATCTCCCTCGAAAAACTAAATTTTAAATTGGGGCTTCCTGAGATTTTAAAGGCCCAGGAATTTGTAATAGCAGCATCAATCAACCATGTTAGTATAGACCAATACCATTTTTTAAAATTGAATAGTCACTCGATACCGCGCTAAATCTTCATCCAAACCTGTCGGGACCACCCATAAATTTATTGTACTGGCCAATTACATTTGGACATGGAACCTGAATGATCTTTTTTGGGATTGAGAGTATCGCTTGACTTGCTGAACGGGATTTACCCATATGAAGTTGATGCCATCGTAACGACAGCATTATCCATCCACCTGGTCAACATTATTCCGTCTTCTTTATCAATTTTAGAAACTATGTTTCCTCGATCTTCTTTTGACATGGTTTTCTTATCACTTATAGGACAGTCCTTTGGAATTCTATTCTCACGTATAGTGCCCGTGACGCCATACCCCTGTTTTCAAAAAAACCAACAAATTAAAACTTGTAAATAAATTATCAAAAAAAATTTGATAAGGTAGTTCCTTTTCGGGTAAGTTGTCCAACATTGACACAAGCGGGGCCATGGCTTTTCCAAAAGCTTCTTCATAAATACCCCTTTCCCTTTTTGGATTTTTCCTTTTGATAAATGTCAAAGTTTACTAAATAAGTATTTTCAGAGTTCAGGCACCAAACTTTGAAACCAAAGCGAATTGGCTTACCCCTGATAAACTGTTTGAGAGAGTGACGGCCAAAATATTTGATCATTGATTCATCGTAGTTTAGATGCTCTGACGACTGATAATATTTTAGAAAAGATTTTTGTAGTTTATCGATAAGAGGTCGTAATTTCCATAATTTATCGTTTTGATCCATTTTTGTGTTATCAGCGACGTGAGAGAAGCGCATTATTTGGATAAATCTATCTCGACGCATTGCACCTTTGACCATATCATTACACATGTCTAATCCGCAATCCCAATAAAATTTTTTTACCAGGAAGGATATTATAACCAGAGATAATTAAAATGCCTAAAAACATTTTAGCTCTTCTAAAAGGTAATATTAGGGTCAGGGCAGTTTAAAAGAAGGGCATACTTTCTAGTTTCTTAAGGGAAAATGGGTCAGTACTTCGCCATCAAAAAATAATTCAAACAGATCTTTTTTGGGGACATATCTCTGAATTGTTCGTGATTTTAGGTGAAAAAAATTTTTGGTTTTATAATATCGCCATCCATCCATGTTCTATTAGTATACTTTTTACCTTTTAAGTCTTTTAAAGCTTTATCTTCCTCGGATACTGGACATATTGGATCCGTCTCTAAACTAGAATTATTTGTAACACTGCTATTCGCGGCGGGAATAGTATCTCGATCATTGACAAAACAATTTCAGCTTCTGCCAATAATTGTCGCCTTGAAAGATTATCTATAATGCCTCCTTCGTCTTCATCGGCTGAATCTTCATCCGTTAAAATATTCGGTTCAGGTGGGCATACAAATATATCAGTTACGTCGTTTTTCTACCGGATCTTGGCTGTAAAGCATATCCAAGGCTTCCTGAAGTGAGAAACCACGTCTGTAAAAAGATCCTTCAATAACCTAGTGTGACCATATGGTAACACATGGAATTGGATTTCCAAAATAAACACCATACCTTATTCTTTAACATGTAACATTTTTATAGTAAAATACAACATTTATCTATATAAATACACTTTTAAAACATTAGAAAGGTTTTTGCAAATTCTAAAAAAGGTTTTCTCGAAATTCGGGTTTCCCTAATTTTCGCTTGAAAAAAAAACCCTCAAACTTAACGACTGTTACCAACTGACTAAAGCGATCTATGATCAAAAATTCTCGTGCTTGTGTTAGTCCCGACCTCTAGTAGTAACCCAACCAAGCTATAACCTATTTTAAGCATAACTATAAATTCCTGCTTTAGTTCAAAGAGGTCGTGTTATTGTGACCAAATCGTAACACTAGGCTTTGATGGGTTAATAAACACACATAACATTTTTCTTTAACGTTAATAGGTAATAAATTTATTATGAGTTATATCCACTCACCTTTATATGGACCGGTATAGGGTATCAGATGCGCGATTCAAAAGTTAAATTTTATGGGCGAAAAAATGAAACGAACAAGTTTTACTCCTTTATTGACTTTTTTTGTGCTTTATTAGACTAAACTGATTGTGTATTTTTTATTAAAAAAAATAAAGTTAGAAGCTTATTTTCTTTTTTTTTTAATTTGTAGTATTAACATATTAAATCTGGTGTTATATTTTTTTTTGTATGTGTCAAGCATATAAAATTTATTTTTAGTTATTTAATTAACTTATGAAAAAAATTTGTTTTAGAACCATTACTTATTTTAAAAAAAAATGTCTCCTAAAAGTCTTAAGTTTTCATTTTCTTGTTTAAGTCAAATTATTAATGTTCCGCAGTTTTTAAAAACCTGCATAGGACGTGTTAATAAGTCACAAGATTTATTTTCTCATTTACAAGGACTTAAAACTCTTATAATAATTCGGACCTTACCAAAATTTGTTTATTTTCGTTTGAGAATGACACTTAAATAAATTACTTTAAAAAAAACATGGTTACTGGTTTTTTGAACGATGAAACACATTGGTTTGATTAGGCCTTGTTTTCAAACGAAAATGAACATATTATCCATTGTCAGCTCCCTAAATTCCTTTTGTTCTTCTGAATGTTACAGCTATGGAAAGCCACGAATTTTTATACTGGTTCACAACTGATGCGTTTCATTTAATAATAAAAAATGGCAAATGTGACTGAATATGACTCTTGTGGTTTCTCCAGGAATTAACTTTTTGTTTCATCAATACGTATTTTTGTAACACAATCATAATTGAAAAAAATACACTATAATTGTTTATTTCGAATTAAAAACATCTGAACAAAAAAGTATTGCATTAATTTAAAAATTCAGTAACCAAGGTTACAACATAAAACGTATTTACTTGTAGCATATACCTGCTAGAGGCACCCTTGCCGCTTGGAAAACAAACTTTTGTGCAAGAAAGAAAGAATAGCGGATAACCCTCTTTTTTTCCCAACGTGCTCATGGCTGAAAGGAATATAAAACATATATATATATATATAAATATATATATATATATATATATATATATATATATATATATATATATATATATATATATATATATATATATATATATATATATATATATATATATATATATATATATATATATATATAAAATTCCAAATTTTGGGGATTCGGTCAGGGCTGAAGTAAAACTCTTTTACTAAACGGAGCTTTGGAAATTTTTTTTTCCTTTTTCAAGGCTACAATATAAAGAAAAATATTTTACAATCAAAAATTAATCTACAAATGCAATTATTGTTTTAAAACGGTAATATTTAACAATAAAAACTGCAAAGTGAGTTTTCTTAAGGCAAGTCATTATAAGAAACATAATCAATTTATTGTTTTAAATCTTAGTGCTATAATTTTTAATTTAAATTTTTTTAACAATTATACTTTTTTAGTGTTTTCTGGGAACATCTTGAGAAATACAATTTAATCCGAAACAAAATCAGTAGTGGTATTATCAAAATTCCTTTGTGGGTTTTTTCTTTTTTTGTTATTTCGTCAAAAAATATGTTTTCAGTGTGAATGTAAAAATTTTACAGAAAATTTTTTTAAAAAAATTTTTTGGGGATTTTTTCTTTCTTTATATTTTATTATTCAATTATTATAAAAATAAGGATGGAAAAAAAAAAAATTTCACTAAATTAATTATCGTTTTGTTTTAATTTTAAGAGGCTGGAATAAATTATGCTCAGATAGTCAATATCTTTTTTTTTTGTTCATGCAACAACTATCCAGGAAAATCTCCCACCATTTTAAAAACCGTCCAGTCAGTCAAGACTACCCTTCCCTTTTTTTTTTATATATATATATATATATATATATATATATATATATATATATATATATATATATATATATATATATATATATATATATATATATATATATATATATATATATATATATATATATATATATATATATATATATATATATATATATATATATATATATATATAGTATTATAACCCCCTTGTGCTGATTGGTTGGTCTCCCGCGTCGATCAATCGGCACGTTGAATCCGAAGAAAATACTATGATTTTTTTCTCTCTCGCACTGCCAAACGGCAAGGCTGCTTCTAGTAAATACTTGCTGGTTTTCTATAAATACATTTAATATGTTGGCAATATCCTTTTATCGCTATCGAAAACATAAGTCTAAGCAGGAAAAGAGTTAACGTTATTTGTACCAACATTTTTTTTACCCTTATGTTTATAAGTTTGTTCCAATCTCGAAAAAAACGGTTTATTGTACGGCCATATGCAAGTCCAGTCAAATAAACGACAGGTGACAGTGTATTACACGATCCCCTTACTGATCCCCAACCAAAGCAAAACCCTATAAATATACAGAAAGCGTTTAAACTTCGTCGTTTTTGAGCTGACATAAAACCGTATAAAGTCGACAGTCACGCGTTTAATTAATTCTAACAGTTTTTAAACCATTTCACCGCGGTACAAAAACTCCCAACAACCCCATTTTTTATATTACTACCAAACATAATTTTTATATGTATAAAAATGTAAAATAATAGAATTCAGTATCTAAATATATAAAAAATATATTTTATAGATATAAATTAATTAAAAATTTATAAAAATTTCTAAGTCCGGCACAGGTCCGGTTGTTAAATACGCATGCTAAATGACAGTATCGTTTGTTTAGTGCGCGCTAGCATAAACTTGCCATAAATGCGATTAGCCATTACAAATCTAAAGTTAGGTTATCTATGGTTATATATTTAAAACACAAAACAGTAGGTATTGGATCTCCAATACCAAAACCATACATTATAAACGAAAATACAAAGAATGTTATTCATAAGATCTCTTATGATTGTAATAAATTTTATACAGGGTTTAATTTGGTAGGTCGATGTGTTAACTTATGTATGTGATAGAGAAAAGTATTTAGAACTTATCTAATCATATATAGTATAGTATGTAAGGCCAAACAGCCCAGATTAAAAAAAAAATATGCAAACTTTCACCGTTTTCGAGAAAAAAATATAACTTTTTTTTTGCAAAAATTTGTTTTGCTGTCCTTATAATTTAAATTATGAAAAATTATTTTAAAATAATACGTTGGGGTATTTCTTAATGTAATTGTTTATTTTAGTGGTAAGATATCCTAACAAAACTTTAATAAATAATGTTTGACCGATTTTGCTTTTATGAAACAAACAAAAATTGTTTAAAATAAATTTATTTTGGAGTTCTAATCTAAGTTAATTTTAATGAAAGAAAAAACATTTTTTTACAATATACATGGCTATTTAAAAGACCTATGCCATCGCTCAATGGGATAATCCTTGGCCAAAAGTAAAAAACAAAATGTTATGCCGGCTGGATTTTTAAGTTACAGGATATTAAAAAAACAATTTTGGAATTGAGATTTTCCTATTATTTTTAAATTGGATTTTTAATTGAATAAATCTTGGTACAGTTAGATGTCAAAGGATTACCCAAAATAGACCTTCAGATAATAAAGTTTGGTTACTTTTATGAGTCAGAGTGTAGCTTCGGGCAACTTTATTTTTTTTTTATTTCATATAATATTATACATAAAAAGGCAGGGGCGTAGCTAGGGTCGGGCAAATAGCGGCAGAGACCCGGGGCCCCGGGCGAAAGGGGGCAGCGGAACCCCGCTAAAACTTTGTTATTTTGCGACACCTGTAAACTCGTTTAAATACTATCTAAATCTAAATATCTATGTAGTACTACACTACTACAGTACTAACTAGTCATGACTGACAATAATTAATATCAATATAAATAATTAGGTAAAAGCGGCTACCGCCATCTTCATCTGTCCATCTGTACTCTTAATTAAACATCAAATTTTTATACAACGTGCTGTATGCAGTACGCGCCACCTCGACACCAATTTGGTTATACGAAATAACTTCTCGTCTTTGGGGGATCCCCGAATTTATTAGTCTCTCAGTCTCTTCCTAACTAACTAACCACAACTAACCCTTTTTTACTCTGTAGTCTCTTCTACCACAAATTAACCACAACCAAGCCTTTTTTATTCCGTGACCACAAAATATGGCTCAGTCAATCGTACTTGGTTGTGCTATTTAGCTATAATAGATGCAGCCTATTGTAAATATTGTTGCCTTTTTTTTTAAATGTCCAGTAGGTACATAGAGAACAGGCATAAGAGATTAAAAAAATTTATCATATCGCATTGAAGGACATAGTAAAACTAAGACTTATATTGATGCTTGTGCAGTTTAAGACTTGTGGAGAAATCGGGTCATCAACCTAGAAAAGGCGAATTTTTTGGACGATATAGATTAAATCTATTTATTTAAACTAATGCTAAAGTTTAACAATGTTAAGTAAAATTTTCATAAAGAAATTTAAGAAAAATACGGAAATGGCAGCAATTATTTGAAAGCGTCTCGGAAAAAAGTTGAATTGCGATGCCCCTTATAACTAGGTTCTGGATCATTTGAAATCACAAAAACAAAGTTTTTTTGTTAGATACTCTTTTTACACAGGTAACGCTGGAAGGGTTTTTGAACATTTCAATTTTTCACTTTTTGGAAACACTTTAAAGTGAAATACGTAATTTTTGCCAAAAAAAATCGGCTAATTTGTTATGTAAAATAAAAAACATTAACAAATTTGAAAAAAAAACTCTTCTGCGTTACCTGCGCAACAAAATTGTTTAAATAATTCGTCTCTGGGATAAACGATTAGCTTTTTTTAAAAATTAATAAACCGATCTGGCTAAAATTTTGCAAACTTATTAATATAAATGATCAATGATGCCCTTATTCTCACAAATTTTTAGCCATTTACAATAATGATTGCAATGGTTATAAATATTTATTCAATATTTCATTTCAATTCATTAAAAAATAATAGAAATACTGAATTTTAGGCTTTTCCGGTTGTTTATAAAAAAAACAACGCTTATCTGACTGTATCTTTTTATGTATTGGTTCATTGTATTTTATGTATCTATTACTTAAATATATTTAAATTAGTTTGTTGTATCATATTTGGTTATCCATGTTTACTAAATATTTTTTTAAAATAATTATTTTTTATTTCAGTTAGGTGCAAATTTTTACTGTTTGCGAATATTTAATATGAATATTTTTTTTTAGCGTATATTTTTTATTTTTGGTTAAACTCGTGAGGGGTCCCCATAAATTTTTGCCCCGGGAACCCATGACTATTAGTTACGCCACTGAAAAAAGGTACTTTTAAAATCACTGGATAAACTGAACGGGTTTCGGGATATTTTATTTTTAAACATGCGTAGTACGCAAACAGTAACATTTAAAAATAATGACAATAGTAATTTAAAAAAAAAGTTTAAACATTCACCC
>JAHBCN010002554.1:0-89274 GCA_019359885.1 Listronotus oregonensis
TTTTTAATAAATTATTAACCTAAATAAAATAATTTAACTTTTAATTTCTATTAATAAAAACTAACAAAGTCCGTAACAATATATATATATATATATATATATATATATATATATATATATATATATATATATATATATATATATATATATATATATATATATATATATATATATATATATATATATATATATATATATATATATATATATATAGATGTTAAGTGGTCAGTTCTAACTATTTTATTTAATATCTAGCTTTCGCCCACGATTGTAAGCTTCATCAGGATAGCTAAAAACAACAATAGAAAAAAAAAAGAACATTCAAACAACAAATCAAACACACAATTAGATTTTAACTTACAAAATATGTAGTTACTCCTCTACGGGGTCAAGAAGACACTGGAGCGGTGGATCGCATAAATTAAAATACATATATGTATATAAACAATTACAACACATTAAAATTTTTATTTTTATGTCACTATTTAAAAAATCAACAAACAGTCTAACAGATATTAGTAAACACGAAAAGGACGTGCCTTTAAGAAATATAAATCACCGACTGAAAGGTGCAGCGATCATCTGATATTTTTTATAAAATTTTTTGGTGCATAGTTTAAATTCACCAAATGGTATTAATTATTATTACTTTTCTTTTTTATGCCTGATTATATGTATGACAACTAATTAAAAATAAATAGGTAGTAATTTGTTTTTTTTTAAATATATAGTTTTGGATGTGTTTTTTTGTCTTTATTTTTAAAGGTTAGAAAATATTTCAGTTATTGAAAAAGTTAATGTGACAACTCTCGAAAAATAATGTATGGTTTAGTTTTGAGAGGAGAAAGAAAATTGTTTTTGTTTATAAAAAGCAGGAACTTTAACAGTTTTTGTAATGTTTTGTGATAATAAATACGTATAAATTGAGCTTAAACCCTCTCTTTTTTTGTTGTTCATACAATTATTGCATTTAAAAATATAACACATTTCAAATTTTTTTTAAATATATTATTACCATTATCCAACGATTTGGCTTCTTTAAAATCATTCTGTGATCCAAATTATTAACGTAGGGCTCAAACTAGTTATTTGTGGTTTGTGTTTACAATCACTTTTATGTAAGGTTAGTCTTTTTGATATTTTTTAAAAAAGTTTGTCCAATATATATTTGGTCACAATCATTACATTTTATAGCATAAACCATGTTAGATCGATGCATTTCATTTGTTTTATCTTTTAAGTCTGGTATAGAAAGAGCCCAGTTTTTTACCTTTGTAGTTGGCCTCAGATACATTTGAACCCTTAAACAAATCAGAAATACAAGGGAGTCAGCCCCTCAGTATATTGTAACTGAACCATCTTTTTGGCTCGTCGCTAGGGGTTTGCTGGTTGTTTAAGACTCTATTGTTATTTCCATTGCCAGAAAAAAGTAATTTATTTAACAGGGATTTGGGATAATTATTGTTAATTAGTATATTTTTTAATCTATTTAGATTTGTTTTATGAAACGAAGGGTGACTTATTCTAATTATTCTGCTTAAGCCCAAAACCGTATTATTTTTTGTCATAGGATGATAAGATGGGATGGTATATATCTAGAGGAACTGGGAAAATTTGACGTTGTTCTGAGATCTAAAAACTTTGGTACCCCAAAAAAGGTACTGATTGATCTATTTCCTTTTCCGGGGGGAAAAACCCGATTACTTTAAAAGAATTGAATATTTAAGGGCGACTGTTTTTTTATGTTTTGGTAGGTAAAGTAGAGGTCAACAACAAAAAGAACAGGAAATTGAAAATCAATTTTTAAATCCCCCAAAAAAGTGGGTTTTTTCATAAAATTTTTACCTTCGGGGGGAAACTGCACCTCCCCAGGGAGACCCCCTTTTTTTTTGAAAATTTTTTAAAAAAAAAAATGTTTTGTTGTAGAAAAAGAGTATGATAACTAAGAACGTTTAAATTCTACATTTGGGGATTTGACAATAACTTTGGTATCAAATGTACGAAATTTCTGTTCCAGTAAAAATTTTTAAGAAGAATATAAATTTGAGTGATGTATTTTTTTGGTGAAAAGGGACACATACTGAAAAGAACCCGGGAAACAATTTTGTCTTAGTTATAACTTTAGTAGTTTTTTTAAAAATTTTTTCTGCAAATTCGAACGAATCCTTAACTCTAAACTTGTTAAAGTTGTCGAAAGATTTATATAGGATCTGTGCAATAAAGTTGGCTAAAGGTTATGTTGAAGCACCAACGCAAGAAATGATAGGCCTCAGGGGAATATCATCTTTGTGTACTTTGGGAAGTCCATAATACTTTGGACACACACCATTATAGGTAGTAAGTTGTTTTTTTGTATTGGTATCTATGTATTGCATTTCAAAGAGATGTTTAACTAGTTTGTTGCAACTATTTTCTAAAGTAGTAGTTGGGTCTTTTTAACTCTTTTATACGTTGATACATCGTTTAAAAGGTCATATGACTTTTGCATATAAGAATCTTTAGACATAGCCACAGTAACATTTCCTTTATCTGAATAAGTAATAATTAAATTGGGATTGTCCCTTAGGAAATTTTTAGTTTGTATTTCCAGAGTGCGTGGGATTTTTATGTAGATAATTAGTAATTAAATTGGTAGCTTTGGAACGTATAAGGTTTTGTCGATCTGCCTCAACGTTTTGAGTCAACACCTCTACTTCTGAAAGCAGCTTAAAAATATTTATGTCTTTAGGAGATACTGGTAAACTAAACTTTGGACCCATAGCCAAGAAACCTTGGATATGCTCTGGGATGGGGGAATTAGATACATTTTTAAACCATGATTTATTTTCCGCGACAAAAATTTTCTTTTTTAGATCCAAATAATTTTTGATTTTTTGATGGTATTATTTTTATTTATGAATAGCGTATATTTAGAATTTTGAAACTTCAAAAATCATCCAATATGTCAAATGGTATACTTTGGCTAATATACTGAAAGTGATAATCCAATTCGTGTTCTAATCTTTTAATAGTTATGTTAGTATCGGAAATAGATAAATTAAGTAATTTTTTTGAGATATACTGGGTCACATTTTCCAGTCGCGAAACTTTATTGCGAGTTATCTCATGAGGCACATTCCAGAGTCTTCCTGTACCATTCTTTATAAAACTGGTACTAAGTCTTGTCTTTTAATTCTAAAGAAAAATAAGTCTATTTTTATAAGATGCTATCCGACGGTTGGTGTTAGTGTAAGCCTTCATTGCGATGACAGTGTTAGCTCCAAAAGTATTCTGATCCGCTGATAGAATGATCCCATTTCTTCAGAGATATATATCAACATGACAACTAAGTAATAATGAGGGTTAAAATATAAATAAAATTTTATTCACAAGAATGAAAATTAACAAAAGATCCCAAATTTTCTCCAAATAGATGGTGAACAAAAGTAAAAGGTTTCCTGTTTTGAAAAAATAAATAACGAATTCGATTAAGGGTATATGCTGAATAAAAATACCATTTTTGAAATAAAGGAAAAATACTATTTTTTAATGTTTTTTATTATAACCACGTTTATTAGCCAAAAAAATACTACTAGTTGATTAATTTAGCTGAAATTAAATTTTTAATAATAAAGAAGTTAGTACTAGTGCCACCTTGAGTTTGATCACCTTATATTTTTCAAAATACATGAATGTATCTAAGTAAATACTTTATTAGCATTGTGTACATTTTCCAAAATGTATGTTTTTGCAAATAAATTATAAAATAGGTTGGTACACATTCTAACCTCAAATGTAAGATCTAACCTTAAAACCCCAAAACCTTACCTTGCAAACTTCCAAAAGAAAGGTCCTTATAATGAATATTTTTTTACTCCATGATAGCAATTCTTTAAAAAACGTATTTTTTATGCTTAAAGTCTAACCTTAAACTATCAGATTAAAGAATCCGTAAGACTTCATCTCAAGTCCAGAAACACTGAGCAAAAATGCATACTTTAAATATTTGATGAGCTAATGAATATACTTTTCTTAAAGTCATATTCTAGACCTTTAATTTTCTAAATTCAAAAACTTTAAGATTAAAAGGAAAAAAGTAACCATAATTTTATTAAATCTAACCTTAAATTTATAAACTTAAAAGTGGGAACGGTTATAATGGATATTTGCTTATTATTTGAATAAAGAGTTTAAAAATCCACAATTTGGGCCTTATGCTTGATGTCTTTACACACCTTAGGTCGAAATAGGTACATGACAATCTTACCTTAAACCAATAAAACGTGGCCTTTAATAATAAGTCACGAGATGACATTAGATCTACCAAGTATTATCTGTACCAAAAAAAGACTTTAAATCCTAATATTTATTTTTAAGGTTTTGAGGTCAAATTGTATGATTCGAGGTTAGGAAGAGGGATATTAAATAAGCTAAAACTTCTATAATTTTATCAACTGTACCTAAATGAGACTTAAGATTATAATTTGGTGCCCAAACTCCTTTAAAATCCAACGACAGACCGATTAATTTTTAAAGGTTTTAAAATCAGGATATGTGTACTAAGGAATACACTTTTGAAAAAAAAATTGTTTCATTGAAGAGAATCTCTGTATGTTTTAAGGTTAAAATAGATAGATTTAGGGCTATGTTATGGTTTTAAATAATTGATTTAGGACGGTTTTACATTCTTGTAACTATTTTCTTCGATTTATTAACCTCAGACACCTAATTTTTTATGTTTTTCACTTTAGTTATCCAGTATTCTAATTTAAGATAGCTCTTGGGTAAATAAAGCAAGCATTTCATCAGAACTATAAGATTAAACCTCACCAAAGTTGAATAAAAAAACACATCACTATCAATACTTCTGAGTCTGCGGCGCCTGCACCACCCGTATGTTAATTTGGTTATTTTAAACAAAAAATATTTTGTCAAATAAGCCAGGAAAAATATAAGTAAAATCCATTTTAATGATAATAGATATATTTTGTGTTTTTTAGCTTTTTAATAACACTTTTAAAAAATTCACCCTCGTCGGAAAAGAAAAAATACCGAAAATCATAATCATCATCATTATTTTACCAGCAAAACATTCTCTTACCTGATTTATCCTCCCCTAACGTCATTTTAAAAACACAAATCTGTTTTCTCGCAAAGCCTCCCTTAAGCTTCTCTTGATTGGAATTGACAAAAGAAACGTTTTTTTCGGTTTTATGATTTACGTGACACATTTAATTTTTTTTACTTTGCATCAAAAATAAAAAGAACGAAAGTTTGTGTTTTAAAAGACATCTATTAGGGAAGATATTAATTTTATTTGAAGGAAATACATTAAAAAATTAAGAATTTTTAGCTAAAAAATACGTAATGGATTTATGTCATTTTCATAAGGTTGCTAAATTTTTGATAACAGGCGTAAGATATACATAGAGTTATACAAAAAAAACTTAACAAAAGAGAATATCTTAAACGTGACAAAGTAAGGTAAAAATAAACATATTTATATAAAATATAATTTAGTTATTTTTGATTACCTAGACAGCAGACTATAGAAATAGTAATAAGTTTAATTAAGCGTTAAAGACTCTAGATTATTTACACACTCATTGACACGTCTGGGCATTGATCTAATGAATTTGTCCTTATCCTCTTGAGTTATTTTATTCCACTCTACCTCTAAGTTACTTCTTAGTGTTGTAAGAGTATGAATGGCGTAAGGTAAGCTCACTTTAACACAATTTGCGACCCAAGATGTTCCACACATGTTTTATCGAATGGAACATAAGCTATCCTGAAAACTATGGCAAGCTGCTATTTTGGTGTTGATCCCTAAAGAGTATGGTTACTCTAGCCACATATGGTCTGGTATTATTTAGTTGAAAAATTAAATTTTTAATAGTCTTGAGATATAAAAGGATATATGGTTTTACTACTTTCTAAAAATATATCGAAGAGCCATCATGTTATTCCTAATAAAGACTACACGTGCCTTGCTACCATATCCCAATGCACCTCATACAATTACACTTACAGTGTGATAAATCTGTCTCTCCATATCAAACTGTGGATTACATTTTTCCCCGTGTCTCCTTCTTACCATTGCTGGATCACCATGCATAGCCCAACGGGTACTGTACTGTTGCAATTGCCCATTATAAGTTACCAGAGCCCCTAACACATGGACTTTTTGTGCCTAATCTTTTATTATCTTTTATACCAATCCTTCCAATAGTCTTGTTTCTTCTACAAGTCTGTATAATCCCGAAACTGGTTGGTAAATATATTAAATTTATTTTCGGTTGCCTAAATAATTCCTGTCTTTTGTGATTCAGCGCTTCACATTCCCACAGGATATGGTAGGATGTTTCTTCCCCTCGTCGCACATTCTAGAAATTGGGTCTCCATGGTATAAGTCTATATTGTGTAGGTGTCCTCTTAGGTCAAAGAACCCTCTTAGTAGCCCTACTGTTATGGGAAGTCTATTCCTACTTTGTCTGAGTAGTTCTTTCTTTGTTCTTTTGAATGGGCCTCTTATGAAGCCTTGGTCTTCTTAGATCCATGCCTGATAACATATCAAAATGGTAAGTAAAGATCGATTTGCTCTTCTTTACTTCCTCTAATAGTGACACCTGCCTTAAATAATCCCAAAATTCACGGGTTTTCCTAGTTAAGCTTACAAATATGACCAACCGTTTCGACTCGAGGCATATTTTCTGCTAAAATAAAGCAATTTAAATTCGGTACAACTCAAGTCTGTGCGAAAATTGGTAAATAATAATTGGGTCGGTTTAAAAATAGTCTAGCAAAACTTGGAAGATGGTCCGTAGGTTAGATTAGAAAGTTAAATATTAATTAGTGGAATACAAATAAATACGTTTGCAAATTATCAGAGTTTTTGCGTTTCTTTGCCACTTACGGCCGAGTGATGATCGCGTTGTCAAATTTAGCAATGGACTTAGCAATTGTTAAAAGTTAACAACGGTTTAGAATGTTTAACAAAACGTCATTGTCAGTGTTATTCAATGATTTTAGTACCGTCAACCTGTCAAAATCTGACATTTTGTTAAACTTTCTTAACCGTTGTTAACTTTTAACAATTGCTAAGTTAATAACGGATTAGAATGTTTAACAAAATGTCAGATTTTGACAGGTTGCCTACTAAAATCATTGAATAACACCGACAATGACGTTTTGTTAAACATTCTTAACCGTTCTTAACTTTTAACAATTGCTAAGTCCATTGCTAAATTTAACAACGCGATTATCACTCGGCCGTTAGTATATTTAGGATTACACTTATGAAAATTGCACATAAAACCTATTGGTAATATTTTACCAATGTTTAAAATATCATTATTTGCAAACCTACATTTTCTGGTTTCAAATATATTTAGACCCTGGAGTTAGGTTAACATCATTTTCTCGAACTCTTTTTGAAATTTTATCTAATATTTTTTAAAAGTCTAATAATTGGGCAACCGAATATGTACTATAAAAAGAAACAACAACGTAAAAGAAGTTTTATTATCTTATATGTTTAATTGATCCTAAAACTTAAAAAAACGCACCCATTTAAGGGGATGCATTTTTAAGATAGGAGTGAATTTGTCCACTTTTCAATTTTTTAATTTTTACTCAAATTCTGTCCACTTTTTATACACATTTGATTGATTGATGATTGATTGATAACCTAAATACACAAGTTGAGGTTTTGTCCGCCTCGACACTGCAGCCTACAGGGCTTGTTGTATCTCTTGTGTATTTGTTTCAGTTAAAAAGGTTTGACACCTTAGACAGGTGTAGTAGCCCTTTTACTGTTCTTTTCTGGTCTCCAGCCTCCTGGTGGTTAGTGTCCACCATGAGGTTTTGATTTGTTCTCCAGTATGTAAGTGCAGGGCACTCATATATGATGTGAGAGGCTGTCTCTTCCTCTTCGTCACATAGTCTGCAAATGGGTTCTTCTCTATAGATGCCCATAGTGTGCATATGTTTTCTTAGGGTGCAGTGTCCGGTTATTAATCCTGTCACTATTCTAATCTGATTCCTATTTAGTTTTAGTAGTTCACTTGTCAATGCTTTCGATGGTGAGTCCAACATTGATTTACTGTGATTTTGCCTTGGAATGTGGTTCCAGTATGACTGATGTTGTGTTTGAATCCACCGAGTCATGTAGCCACGAACCGAGGCTTTTGGTATTCCAGAAACAGGTTCAGGACCACAAACATTGCTGCGGAGCCTCGCCTGGCCAGGGAGTCTGCATTTTGATTGCCCTGTATTCCCTGTGTCCTGACACCCAGGAAAGTGTAACTTTGTTGTGGTTAGCCAGGTTTAGGAGGCATTGCAGACAGTTCCAAACCAACCTTGAGTTGACTTGTTGAGATGCCAAAGCTTTTATGGCCGCTTGACTATCAGAGAAGATAATAATGTCCCTGCCCTTATATCTCCTCCTCAAGTTCTCTCGCAGACAAAGTTCAATGGCATATATTTCCGCCTGGAAAATAGTGGCATATTTCCCCAGGGAAGCATAAGCATTAAACCTAGAGGTCATACCATGTATTTCCTGCGCCGGCTCCATTGTCAGTCTTGAATCCATCGGTATACCAAACCAAATTCCGAGACTGACTAGGAGATCGGTCACTACCGCCCCAGGTAAGCTGGGTTTTGTATGGTCTGTGTGTATTTATCCGTTTTGGCATTGTATCACTGCTCATCTCAAATATTGGGTTTGTGATACTGCTCGTTATTCTGGTGTGTCCTAGGGCAGGCCCAGAGCACCAGTTGCCGTTGCATTTCAGCCTGTATGCCCCAATCCTCGCCTCCGCCTTAATAATTATACCAAGAGGGGGAGGCTTAGTAGGGTTTCCATTGCTGCAGTTGGAGTGCTTCTAATAGCTCCCGTTATACAGAGACATGCTAGTCGCTGGAGTTTGGATAACTCCAGCGCTACACATACGTTAACAGTTGTTCAAAGTTAAATTTCTCACCGAAGTATTACATAATTTGAGCAAAAATCATGTTTTTGGACAAAAATATTTTTAAAAAATCGAGTTAAAAAAAACGAAAAACTATTTTTTTTTTTAATATCGTTCCATAACTTTTTTTTACGTAAATTTAGAAATAGGTATTACTGTATGAAAAAAGCAAATATCATGTTCTTTTAAATGATTTAAAGTTTAAGTCTTTAGGATGTGTAGTTACCGAGCTATGATTTTTCAAACTTAGCTACTATCATGATTTTTTAAATATTTCTCTTTAGATTTTGTTTAATTATTTTCTTCCTGCAGATTTTAGTATAGATCATATGACATAAAAAATAAAGCTTTTTTTACGACTTTAAAATGGTGTCGCTTAAAAGTATGTATCACTAATATTAACCGAGGTAAAACACTGTCATTCACCACACAGGTTGGTTTATTAACAAGTTATATACCTTTAGGGAAAAAAAGTATATGTTTTTGCCATAAAGATAGTCATCATCAGCATAAATACAACAACGCTCATAAGAAAGATGTAGAAAAGGTTAACTATTACAAGAAAGGTTGACAATTTTCAATTTTATTTAATCATAAAAACCAAAGAAATAAAACCAATCTATAAAATTAACTTTTTTGTTATGTTAAAGGTAATTTTTTAAAGGTTTTATCTTTCTTTAATTTTTATTTTTTTTAAATTCTTAGACGAAGGTACAAAAGGGTTTATAAAAATGCTAGTAAGTAAGTTTTATACTAACATGTTAATGTGGTATGGAATGATTTTTTTTTAAATCAAATATTGATTTTATCGTAGGTGGCTCCGATATTGCAGATGTACATAATAAGCATTATAAGAAAAAAAGTTTGTATTTTCTTGAAATTTCCTTTACAAATGTCATTTTTAACAAATTTTAAAAAATTGCCATTTTACCAGGTACCAAGTATTATTTACGCGAGCATAATTAAATTTGCTGCCGGTTTTAGAAAAACTGCAAAAAACTCCGAAAAAACTTATATGCTGTTGGTGTACGAGATTTGCCAAAAAAATTGACATTAAGGTGTTCATGGAGAGATTTCCTGACCGTCGTATACCAAATTTCGTGGCTGTTTGACGATACCCTTATGACCAATACCCTCATAGATTGAAAGAGGCGATAATGCACCAGTACGATGGCCACCACGTTCTCCGGACCTATATATGTGTGATTTCTTAAACACGCGCGAAGAATTATGGCAAGGAATTTTAAATACAACCATCATCTAAAATAATACCGAGACATTAAATAAAGTTCAAGTTCATTTTTTAAGATGTGCAAATAAGTGTATTCAATAAACTGGTGATCATTTTGCACATTTGCTTAATTAATGTTTTGTTTTTATCGAGTTTTTTAATTATTAATAAAATATCCTGCCCGAGCATGTAAATAAAAATAATTTTTTCTGGCATAACCACTTATCCTGGCAAAATTTTGCAAGAGATGAAAAATTTTCCAAATATATTGTTTTACTAAAAAAGAGTATCTGGTTTGTTAGTTATTCAATAACATAAAAATTAAAAGATATAGCCACATATGACGCCACATTTATAATACTTTGGGTTAATTACAGCCGATAACTATGCCAACAACAAAAGTTATTTTATAACCCAAGACTCATAATTAAAAATAATTAAAATCGATTTGTACGTTTTTAAAAAATTTAGGAAAAACCACTATGAATTGTTGCAATTTTAAATATAGGTAAGTTTACTTAAATCAACTTATTTTGACGTTCGGAGTCTGTCATCAAACGTTGTACATGTATTTTCCGGACACCCTGTATAGGTATACATGCTGGGTGTGCTGATAAGGTCGTCCTACGGCGATATCTCGAGAACCCTTTATCGCATAACCTTAAGAAGAAAATATTTGTTGTAAAACCAGCCTCGAGAAAATGCTGAAAATTATTTTCAAGTTCCGAATTTTACCGCTAGAGGCCGTAACACTAAGAACAAAATTGAAAACACTGATTATTTAAAAAAATGCCATATTTACTTATAACGATGATGGTTTTCTTACAAACTATGTAAAATAAGGAAACTTTTTTTAAGTGTTCTTCCTTAACCTGTCAAATAGAGAAAGGGGAAGGAGCAAATATACATTAAAAAAAAAATAAGTAACTTTTTTTGGCTTAACTAATTGTCATAAACTAGGTCTCGTTTAAACGAGCTTGGACCCTGGCTTAAGATAAAATATTGGTATAATTATTTTTTTATCCCCAAAGACTAAATTTATATAAAAATAATAAATTTTGTCAATTTAAAAAAAAAAAAAAATACAATGGTATTATCATTATAAGTTCTTTTAAAAAAGTCAAGAAACTGGTAAAAACCGCATTTTGATATCTTAATTAATTCTCGAGTTTTTTCCAAAAAATTGCATTGCTCGTATTTTTCTAAAAGCTATGGACAACTATCAGGACACCCTCTATATTATTTTTTTATATACTTTACTAAATTTTAGTCGAACAAAAGATCTCTAAAAAATAAAAACATAGTTACGACCTTCATAAATAACGCTCAGCTGGGAAATAAACAAACACAGGACAATATTTTAACTCCAACAAAACCATTTCCCAGTGCAATTGTTGCCATCCTACTATCGCAGCTTTTTCAATGGCCTGTTTAATATGAATATTATGCGTTACACGCGACACTGGGTCATCAAATTGCCCATAACATTGCCAATAACATATCTCAAAGCGTAATAAAATTTAAACGTCAAAACATCTATTTTTCGGATGGCTTTAGAAGTTTGTTTAATTTAGCGAAAAATGATTGGCATATTCTTTTTGTTGTGGTTTATCTTTGTGGGAGGCGGGATAAAGGAAAAAAAGTGACAATAGGTAATAAGGTTGCGTGATGATTCACAATGTCTTTTGTTAGCTCAATATAACGGCTAAAGAGGCTTTAAAAACGTGTTTTATTCAGCAAGCTTCTTAAATATTTTTTGTATCTCTGCAGAATACAGCATTAAATTATTAGGCTAAGATCTATTCATGGAACCGCCTGAATAAATATACAATAAACATCCTTTTTATTTTTTTAAGGTTATGGTTGGTCATTAATGTAAATGGTTTAAATACTTTTAGGACAAAATAATATTTTAATAAATGTTGTTTCTAAGACCTGGATATATTCTTAAATAAATTTTGTTCTCTTACATATCCCTGGACATAAATTTTAAAAAAAGTTAGGGATTAAAAAATTTATTTTTAATATTTTAAAGATTCGTAGTCTCTAAAATGGCAGATTTGCTTAGAATAAAGGTGATGCAATGATAATTTACATTACACAAGATATTATTCTATAAAATTGATTAAGTTATTTTAAAGGATAGTTTTTAAATATTATGTATGTTTTTCTAACTTCTCACATTTGCCTTACAATTCCTTTTTTAACCCCATGCCACAATGTGACATCAGCTTTTAAAATGGCGTCCAATAAGCATTTTTTAAATAAACTTTAGTAGGCCATGATATGCTGCTTGGACTACATTAAAGCGTAGTGCTGTATTTGATTTCGAAAGAAGAGATGATGTCTTAGAGTATGCTTTATATTATTTTTGCTGGGTTAATGTCAATTAAGGGTGACTAGATTTCACTTATTTTAAAGCAAATCTTAAAGCCACTCCTAATATTAAAAAAAAAAAGAAACAACATACTTTTATCTGTATATTTTACAAAATCCTTATTTTTCTATCGTTTATTGATTTAAATCCTCCAGTTTATTTAGTTATTATGCAATAAATGTTACTATAATTTCAAAGCAAATCAATAATGACCATGTAAGGCAAAAACAAAAGAGAAATTATGGTTTCATAAAATAAATAATTAAAAATATGCCGTTCCTATTTTATTTTCGACAATTCCACTCATGTATAAATCATCCCATTGGAAAACACAAAAATCGTAGTTTGTTATTGGCTAAAAAGGAAGGAACAGAAATGCAACTGGATAAAAAAAAATCGGATAAATTTCGACTAGTTACGTTACCATGGTAACAATTGCAACTTATTTGCTAAAGTATCCGGTACGTTAGATTGAAAGGTTACGTTGCCAGAAGTAGTTTTTATCATGGAAATACCTGCGACGCTCAGATAAAAAGAGAAATGGAAAATTGCATTTAAAAAAAGAAAAGTCAATCATCAATTTGGTACCAATTTGGCATATTTTGCAAAGAGCGAAATTTTAATGTAGACAGAAAGCAACCGATTAAAGATTTAGCAAACATACTGATGGATTGGGGTCAAGACCATGTGATATTCAACGGCAACAATATCACAAAATTTGTCTTTTGAAAAGTTTAAAGTTATTTTTAATCCTTTCACTGACTCTGCCTTCAAAAAGCCCGTGAAGCTCGCAATTCTAAACGAAAAAGGTTGCAAAATGATTTGGCAAAGCGTAAGGAAAGTTTCGTTGCATTAACCAAAAGTAAAATAGATAATATGGCATTAGTAAGTGTTGTTCCTAATCTGTCAGTAATTCCATTTCAAATTTTAATTTATTAGGAAGTGTTTTGGCCCAAATGAAATTAGATCTCAATTAAAAAAAAGACAAATTTTTAAAATCTCTTAGCACCAAAAAAATTTATAGACTCACATATTTCCTATTATTTACTAAAATATTCCTTTGCCATACCTCGAATGTCTTATTTGTTAAGATGTTCCCTGTTGGAAATATCCAGAATTACTTTGTAATTTTTTTAATGTATTACAAAGTTTAGTTCAAGACAAAAAAAATTGTGATATTTTAAATTTTGATTACAAAGCACTCTTCCAGTAAAATTTGGAGGTCTTGGAATAAGAGATACATCCACCCTGTCTATTTCTGCCTTTATAGGTTCAATCAATGACGTGTCAGGTTTACTTTCCAAAATTTTCCCTTTCCCCTATATTCTTGGGACAGTAGATAATGATTTCAGCAATTGTTTTGTAAGATGGTTATCTGTTTGCAATCTTCAAAATCAACCACAAAATTACCAAAAAAACAGAAAGATTTTGTCTTTTTAATTTTGCCAAGCTCGTCACAAATATATTACAAACATGTCCAACAAGTGAAGATAAGGCACGTCTACTTGCTCTTCAGGCCCCTGAAAGTAATGCTTGGATTAACGCACTTCCATCTTCGTCCTTGGGAAATTTGTTAGACAACAAAACATTCCATATTTCCATCGCTCCCAGACTTGTTCTCCTGTGTGTGGAGACACCTGCGTTTGCGGCGAAAATGCTGATATTTATGGCCTACATGGGTTAAGCTGCAAAAAAAGCGCAGGGCGTTCTTCTAGACACAGTCAGATAAATGAAATTATCAAAAGAGCTCTGATTTTAGCTGAAAATCCTTCTGTATTATTAGAGCCTCTTGGAGTTTGCAGAAACGATGGAAAAAGGGTAGATGCAATGACCTTAATTCCCTGGAAATATGGAAAACAATTACTTTGGGACGCTACTTGCAGCCATACACTTGCAAAATCCTATCTGGACAAAACTTCTAATTTTGTAGGTGCGGCTGCTCGTATTGCCGAGAATAAAAAACATCTGAAATATAAAGAGCTTGAAGAACGCTTTATCTTCATTCCTTTTGCTGTTGAAACTTTTGGTCCTTTGGGTGATGAGGTTTTATTAATGAAATTTGCAAAAAAATACAATGCAAAAAATCTCGAAGTTTCATCATCCAAAGAATTGGTTTAGCTGTGCAACGGGGTAATGCAGCATCGGTCCTAGGAACAATCCAGGAAGACCTAGGACTTGATGAAGTTTATAATGTTTAAATATAGATTATGTTATTTATTTAATTTTAGAATATTGTTATTTAGTATTTATAAGATTATTTAATAAATTTCCACAAATGTACCCTTAATAATAATATAAGTTTATAATTTAAAAAAAAAAAATAATGAGATACTCTCTGGATGAAAATACTCCGCTGGACCTCTGAGTCTGGACGTCAAACACAAAAAAATTACTAATCATTCCCGTCGCTGCAAAACAGTGTCAAATTTAGCTAAAGCGGGTGTTGGTGAACAAGAGGTATCTAATTAAGATAACTGGGCATGCCTCATTAAGGTCCATAAAACCTGATTTACAACTAAACAGTGATCATTATTAAAATCTTGTAACAAAGCTTCTAGGTGGATCTTTAGATATTAAATCAACCATGCTTCCAACATCAACCACTCATTTAAATTCAGCATTAAAAACATCTGTACGAGAAGTTAAAACTGCATCAGTAATAGAGTCAACCCCAAGGGGATAGTTATTTGCAGTAGATTTATTTTCAATAATTGTTCATTTTAGAAATATTTTTGTTATTAGTATTTAGTGTTTTGTTTTTCTGTTGTATTCTTAAATACAATCTTGAGTTTAGTTGAATTAAATCTTTTATTAATGGAATTGTCTTACCAAATACCATATGAGCTCAGATTTTAGGCCTGGTATTTTTTTGCTTGTTTTCTCATACTTACTTTCAGGCAATTTAACGGGAGCTGCTTCGACAAAGTTACAAGAGCGAAGCTTGAGCTCCCGTTAAATTTCCAGAAAGTAAGTATTCTAAAACAAGCATAAAAAATATCCGGCTAAATCTGAGCTCTTATGGTTTTACACCCGAAATTAATATAATTTGCTTTAGATTATTTAATGTAAAACAGATTGTTCGATAGCACATAGTTTTTTAAAATCTTATGCACACGACTGCTAATTTCTTTATTCCAGATATTGGGTTAGCTGCAATTTAACAAGTTTTTAGTTGGAAAGAAATAACTGAATATACCGGGAGGTGCATTGTCGGGCGGGATAAAGGAAAACCAATGTAATTTTTAGTGGGGTCAATAATTCCCTAATTATTTTAAAGAAAAATTCTATTAAAGTTTATTAAATAGCATGCAAATCTACGTCCGTGGTATTATTTTTTATTATTATTTTATTATAGCCTCTTTTTTATGAACAACAATAGAAATACCATTAAGTTGTAAATTAACGTTGTTATTTTGAAATTTAGTGCTTTATCATTACCAAAAAGGCTACCACCGCTAAATGCCCTAACGAAACCGCAGCTGAGGTTCTCGAAGCTTTATGATAGAACTCTCTGATGCATTTCACTAATTACCCCTAAAGAGAAACTCAGTCATGTAAATCTGTCACTGGCTCCTGGACCATTCCTCTTTAGTAAATTTTATTAAAAAATAACTAAAAAAATATATATTAAATTCTTTAACGAATGCAATTCTAATGATTTGCCATTACAATAAAAGTGTCGCTTTTCTGAAGATTCCTCATTGTAAGCCTTTCTCACCAGTGTCAAAGTGTTATCGATCTCGGGGTTGGATTAAGTTGATAAATCACCTTATTCGATTCAATGTCGAATGCTTTCTGTCGCGTAAAAGTCTCATTAATTTCTTTGTCTCAGCTCGAACATTTTCGAATGAAAATAGATAACCAAATCGACTTTAAAAAATAGAGTTTAACAGATTTTTTTCTGTTGTTTTTAATGCCAATCTTATGAAACTTAAAGACGTTTTAGTTTTATGTTATTTTTAAATTTATAATGTATTTTGATTAATGTGTTTTATTACGATAAATACAAGACTTTAGGCCCCCACAGACCTGGTTCTTTTTAAGCAGTTTTAATCGTGGCGATCAAAAGCGTCGATTAACATTGCCAGTTTGTGGGCGAAAACCGAACATAACACGGTCGGTGAAAATTTCTGGCAGCGCTTGAAATCTTAATCGTCGATTTGTCCGTCTTTATTTAAAAACGAAGTGTGTGGTGCAGAACGTCTTTATTCGTAAGTTTTGTAACAAATAAACACGCTTCATTTATGTTTTTGATGTACGACTGCAGCTTTCGGCGATTAAGAAGATTTAAAATTAAATTAAGTGCTTTCGGCGATTACGACGGTTAAAAATTAAATTAACTGTAGGGAAAGAAAAGTTTTAGTCGTCCGATTCAGCAGTATTAATCGGCGATTAAGAAGGATAAAAAGAACGATAGTCTGTGGGCCCCTTTACAGGTTATTGTCATTATTAAGAAGACAATATGTTTTAAAATGGTATTATTTTTTATAAGAATCAAGGTAATAATTGTCACAAAATGTTTGCTAAATGATAATTATTTTTTTTAAATGTACTTTCACAATACCTTACAATACATGGTATTTGTTTGTCTCCACTGAAACGAATTTTCGAATAAAAGTAAATAATTAAATCAAAGTTAAGGAATAGAGTTTAATAAAAAAAATTTCCTTGATTTAAAATGCCAATCATAGCAAATCCAAAAACTATTTAGGTCTAGGCTATTTTCCAATTTATAATGTAAATTGGTTAATGTGTTATTAAAATAAAAATAACACTTACAGATTATTATTATTGTTAAAAAGACAATATTTTTAAAAATGTTATTTATCTATACTAAGACAAAATTATGCTAAATAATACCTAATTTTTAAATTTATTTTTATAATACCTGTAAATACATAGTATGTAAAGTAACAAATTTATCCCACGTTTTTGCCTATACATAAAAAGTAAGAAAAAAGCTAAAATCCAAAGAATATTATTTAATTTGTATGTCAAAAATAGATTTGAACTTAATTTTTTATTTTAAAGCTTAGTCTGTATTATACCTGCTTACTTCATTCTAACGATTTTGGTATTATTTTAATTTTAGCCTAATTTTTCCAGAATAGCCGTTAATATAAAAAGCAAATTTATTTGATTCCGCTTTTTTTTACCATTTAGGTATACACTAAATTTTACTGTTATTAGTTTTAACCAACGAAATTTTTAAAACAATGATTATCACGAAATGTAAGACTTCTGTTGTTGTACACAAACACACAAATTGACCCAACCTAATAATTATCAAACAATTTGTCTTTCTGTCAAATTAAAGTTATTTGAAAGGCATGGCATTCATTGTCATAAGACAAACAATCACATAGAAACAAACATATTGATAATTTTTTTGTTTAATTTTTTAAATAATTTTATTAAAAGTTATTTTGTATTATAAATATGCTATACGTTTTACTCTGTGCCAAAATAAATAAAATACTATTATTTTAGTTTTAAAGGGTTTTAAAATAAATAAATAAATTTACGTTTGCACATTTAACATAAGCTAAATCGTTAACAAAAATGTGTTTTATAAAACACCTTTTAAATCTCACGCAGTCGTAAATTTTGGCATTAGTCCCGTGTGTACCGAATTTTGCTGGATCATACAAACAGATTTACTAACCAAATAACTCATGTTTACAACCTATTTGTTAAAAGAAATAAAATGCGCTTAGCTTAATGGAATTCGATTTGTATTTTTGGCTACATATCTTTAGGCATGTGTATATGTACGTTCTTAATTAGTTATATACCTATATTTGTTTAGTTATCCCATAAAGTAAATTATTTTTAATTATATATTTAAGATATTAGATTTAATATTTTTTTAATTACCCAATATGTACCTGGACTTATTTTTTTAAAATGTCTCTTTCGAAATCCAAAAATATATAACAGCTATTGACCAAGTGGTTAAAATATTGTTTTGCACTCAAACTTATATATAAAAAGAAAAATATATATAAAAAGATAATTACCTAATTATTTGCCAAATATAGCACGACAATAATATTAGGAATTCAGTGTTTAATAAAAATTCGTAAACAAAACTTAGGCGCCCAATAAGAAAATACTGTAAATGATTATTATATTTTTTAATAATAAATATTGGAAAAATTTTATAACAAATTCGCTTTGTCATCTAGAAACATTTAAGAAAGGTATATTGTAAAGCATGCTCTGCACTCTTAATCTTTGCTATAACTTTAAATATATATATATATATATATATATATATATATATATATATATATATATATATATATATATATATATATATATATATATATATATATATATATATATATATATATCTCCTTTGCGTACCATAAACATCTTTATTACCTATTTAATACAACTCTAACTTACTTTAAAGGTAGATTTTATATATAAATATTTTAATATTGTTGTATTTTACAGCTAAAGAAATATTTAATTAAAATTATTTAAGTAAGGATTGCTTAAAGTTGTCTAAGGTTTACAAATATCACAGATTGTTATTTATAAATATGACATATGTTATCCAATAACAGATAAAGGTCCTGAACTTCGGAACTTCCTCTGGCATTCTCAGGCTTTAAAAGATATATTTTGAGAACCAGTGCACCACACAGTCGTGCCGAGAAGCTGCTCATGTAGGGGAGCGTTGACGACATGATAAGCATTTTCATCAGCTTGACAGCCTTTGGTACACTTGATCTCTGTACAGTTTGCTCCTAAACACTGTAGTTGTTTTATAGCAGCTGAGTTAAGCACATCTAATCAACAGCTCTTTATTCTTGGGGTTTTGTATGCTGGGAACCTTTTTTTTCTTCCCTTAAAACATTTTTTGCGTACGATAGGTTTGCGGTCCATACCTTTTTTTTCTGTTATTTGCTTGTGTTTTTGTTTATCATTTTTAGGTGTTTCATGGTAGCATATTTTATAGTTATTGTGTTGTTTAAGATTAAGGTTGATTTCATATTTTTGCAGGACATACTTACAATCACTTGTCCTCCAGCCTGTCCTATTTATGTTTTTAACGACTTATACACGTTCTTCGTTTCGGGGTGCATTCAAAGGTAGATAGCTTTTCTTACGGACTGGCTTTCCACTTCGAACTCCATGGATCTAAGGCCCAGGGCACTTTTGTTTCTTGAAAGGTATAATCTTGTATTGGATGTTGTTTTTTTCTTAATAAGCATATTTTGCTCTATAGCTGTAAATAACTTTAAAAGATATAACGACCGTGGCGACACTACCAAATTGTCTAAAAGGTGCCGTGAAATACAATATCTTGATGTTTTGGTACTTGGGCAGCCTTTACGAAACAGAGGGTAAAATGGGCCATATTTGCATAATATAGGCCTTCGTAGGCTCTTTTAAAGATTAAAGAAAAGTACTTGTGAACCATTATTTTGACACGCAGACAAAAAATTACACCTTACTAGGAATTTTAAAACATTAAGTCGGACGTGAAATATGGTAAAATAGTATAAAACAGCAGTTTGACTAGGAGAACCTTTGTTTAATCCTATAAAATACGTTACGTATATAATGTTTTAAAAATAAAAAATAATTTAAACCTTACAATATGTTTTTAAAAACCATTAGCTTTTGCTTAAATTATGGTGTAGTGATTGATTTCTAAGGGTATTGTATTAGAATAAATATAAACAAAGATTCAGAAATGTATTATTTCCTAAATACGGAATGTTATTTTTAAATAACCGTTAAAAAAAAACAAATTACTTTTGACTATTTTTTTAAATTTGGTGACGTTCTTTTTAGTAATGGGAAGCCCTTTCTCGATTAAAATTATAAGGTCTGTGGGCGTCAGGGGACACTTAGGCCAAATATATTGAAAAAGAAATATACGCCACTAATTTTAATTAAGTTTTGTATTTTTTTGAAATATAGTTGCCTTAATAATACAACTTTGCATATAAAATACAACTTATATATTTTTTAAATTTTCATCCTATCTTGCTTTGTTTAAAAAACTAAAAAAACATTTAGCTGAATGTCCATTTTCTTTAAATATTCTTTTAATATTTAAAAATATATTAGTTCGACAAATGGACATGCAATAAAATGGTTTAATTTCTTTTCTTGTAAATGAAACAAAAATTCGGACGAAAAGGTTTTGTTTCTAGTAACTTAACCTTAAAATATTATCAAAATTAAATTAAAGTAAGTAGCGTACATTTTTTGTTAAACATTTTTTGTTTAGATGACCCTCTAACTCCGATAGGCCTAATTATTTTAGTCTAGTTAGGGCTTTTTATTACTATAAGCAACGCTATTACATTTTAAAGAAATATGTTAAAGGATATTTAAAATATTTTTCAAAAATCGTTATTTAAAAATAATTAAAACCCTCTGTCTTGAAAATAATATATTTTCGGGCCTATATTTATGGAAACTTTTTTTCATAAAATAACCTAAGAAATTACCGCTTTAAATATTGCCGCATTTTTATGACACACCCTTTACTTTTTAATGATATTAGGTTTTAATTTAAAATGTTTACTTATATTTCTTAAAATACACTGAATATTTTATTAAAAAAATATTAATATCCCCCTGTCACCAAAGTTAGTATATTCACCTTAGATAGGTCAACCTTCTAACTACCAATAAACATTGAACAAAAAAGTAATTTACCTAGTGTCTTCCACGGATTGGTGTCATTGAACTATTATCTATTTGATAAAATATATTTTCTACGATATTTACAGCTATAATGTTAAGTCCACTTAAAATAAATAAAATGTTTAGTATTTTTTTTTTTTAAGGGAAAAAAATTTTAGTTAAATTAAAGGGTTTTAAATTTTCTTTTATTTTTTTTTTTTTTTTTATTGCTGTTTTTTGTAATTTTAAATTTTTAAAAATTATTGGGAAAAAAGGAAAAAAGGGGAAATGGGGGAAAAACAACAAAAGTTGGCCCTTTTAAAAAGTTTGTTTTTTCCGTAAAAATATCTTTTAAAATCAGGTTTAAAATTTTTTTTCCAAAAAATTGGGAAGTAAATTGAAAGTAAAAATTCCCCCCTTTTTAAAAAATATTTTTTTAAAAATTTTTTTTAAATTAACTTTTTTTTCACAAAATTTTTTAAAAAAAAAAAAAATTAAAAAAACAAAATTTTTTTTTAATTTTTGAAAAAACACAATTTTTTTGTCATTCTTAAATGGCTTTTTTTTTTTAAAAACTTTCCAAAAAAAAAAGACCTCCCCCAAAAATTTAAAAAAAAGTTCAAAAACTTAAAATTTTAAAAAAAAGCTGGAATAAAATGAGAAAAAAACCCCAACGACAAAAAATATAAAAGCAATCTTAGTCAAATTTATTACAACCTATTAATTTAAAAATTATAAAAATCCCAATTTAAATACATTTAACACACTTTATGAACAATGTTTTAAAACAACAAGCACATCCCTGTATACAATATGCTTAAAAACAACTATGTAAATAGCAGAATTTTTCTACTTCAATTGTTTTTATTTGAAAAAATATCAATATTAAAAAAAATCTAACAAGATAGACATAAAATCAAAACCTCTTTTTTTCCCTAGAAGATTACCTTAAAAAAATGTTTTTCTTTGTTTGTTTTAACCATGGGATCCTTAAAAATAAATAAATTTTATTTTAATATTTAAGAAAAATTAAACACAGTATTAAGAACGTAGTTAATAAACTATTTACAATTTTATTAAGAGAAAGAAAAATAAAGACTAAAATAATTAAACGCGGTAATTATTGTTTACAAAATTTTGTTTACTGCATTCTTTAAAAAAAATAAAAATAAACTTTTAGCTAATAAGCTTTGGGTAGCTCTGGCGAATAATAGCTACCCTGAGGTGCTCAAGTCATTACACTAATACGTGTTTTAAAAGTTTAGTTACGCCCAAAAAACATCAGAATATAAAGTTTAAAAAACTCTTTACTTTAACTACTAAATAATAAATTATGGTTTTTTAAAAATATCTGGGCAAAATATAAACCATGGCAATTTTATATTTGTTATATGTTTACATATTTATTTAAGGTTAGTAAAATCCTTCTGTAAAATAACGGTTAAGTTTCTGTACAAAAATATTGGCCTTCTAAAATACGTATCTATCTGTATTAATAAATAATCTATTTTTCAATAATACGGATAGCTTTTTCATTTTATACAAAAAACATTTTGGGTCGCCTAAACATCCAAAGGTTTATTGATTATAATATTATATTTTATTTGGGAGCCAAAAGCGCTAAACAGAAAAGACAGGAATAAAAACCCTAACATAAATAATTAAATCATGAATTATGTGTATGTAAAAAAATCATATTGTATTTAAAAACCCAATGTCCAGTTACTGTTAGAATTTAAATTTGATTTAATTAAAATAAAATATTTTAACTATTTAAAAAATAACAGTTTAAATAAAGTTATAAAAGTTAAAATATTTTTATTTTTTTAAAAAGTATATTTTTTATAGTATGCTTTAAGACATTTGTTTTAACGTGTAATTACTTATAGTCCAGGGCATTTAAATCAAAATCGCTCGAATAGCGGAAATATTTTGAGCCAGCAGATATCGAGATGCGGTTTTCTGCATTGTGTTCAGGACGGTCCCAGAAAACGACTCTAGGAAGTCTGGTTCAGGCATTTTTTGAAAAATGCCTTTTGGGTCGGAAAATGCATTTTCCAATAGGGTATTTTCCTCAATTGATATTGATAATGTTGTGTGTAAAAATTAAAAGTAAAACACAATTAAGCAAAACCTGCTAAATAACACGGAAAAATAAAACACCTTCTTTTCTATTTAAGGTTTAATTATCATTGTAATTTAAATAGCCCGCCACTCCCTAACCAATCAAATTCAACATGGATGCCAAGTCTGTTTAGGAACTATCGATATCGACAATGTATCGATTTTAACGAAATTAAAATGCGAAATGCTTTTTAGACTTTTTACACTAAAACACAACCGATTACCTAAATAGTTTCAAATGGAATAAAACTAAAACTTACATCAAATGGTTTTCACAACAATAATGGCATGTCCTTTTGGGCATTTTCTCAATACCTACAGCAGCACACCAGGCTTTTCTCCTATCGTCTTGTTTTTGAAGAAAGAATATTTTTGAAGATCCAAACTCGCGACTTCTGGTTTCGCAAATAATAACAATACGCCTTTTTCATTTTGAAAAAAATGGAATTTCTCGTAAAAAGGTTCATATCAAGGAAAATTTGGCGATAATATAAATTGTAATAAATTGGAATATTTGGAAAGAACACACACTATTTACAAATTAAAATTATTAATAAATATTAGAGGTTACAGGTTGACATTGACAATATGACAGGAAACGCCAACTTTGTAGATGTTGCGCATATCGATATTTGATGACAGGCGTATCGAATAACAAAAGCTGACAAAATTCAAACTTTAAATTGATTTAATGCGTTTCCGGAGGCCAAAAAAATCGGAAAAATATTTTTGGGCCTTTATTTTCATTGGCTTTGCAATAAGCTAATAAAAAAAAATCATGAAAAACGCCTATTGCATCATTACTTGCACCATTATAGAAACGACTACAAACTCAAAAAAATCGCTCGAAAATCATTACTCGGGGGGTTTTCGGAACTGCCGAACTCGATTCTGGCATTAGAATTACCCGGGTGTGCTCGGGGTGGCTCTGTGGCGGGTGTCCGGGGGTAATTGGAAGAGAAATGGCAGCATGCCTGAAAATCGCTCCAAACTCGTTATTCGGGGGTTTTCGGGGCTGCCGAACTTGATTCTGGCATTAGAATTACCCGAGTGTGCTCAGGGGTGACTCTGTGGGGGTGTCCGGGGGGTGAATTGGGGAGAAATTGCAGCATGCCTGAAAATCGTACAGGCTTGGTATGGTTCACAAGGTCAGGACAAGACCTGAGATCCGTTGGAATGGGGGTGGGAATTGGTGGATGGAGAGCTCAGTCCTGTCACCATGACCCAGGAAGCCGGTCCCGAGGAAATTTTGAGCAAAATTTCTTGTTCTTGTCAAACCGACTGTGGCACGAGGTGCGGGTGCCGGCGAAGTGGGTTGAAGTGCTCACTTGCATGCAAGCATTGCGATGGCAATTGCTTAAATCAAAAACGGGCTTCCAATGGGGCCGAGAATTGTGACGAGGAAGAAGATGAAGAAGGGGAAGAAAATGAAGGAGGAAGAGGAAGAAGAGTTTGAACAAGATATTTAGTATTTAGGTACTACAGGTTTTAATTCTAAAGTGTTTCATTTACTTTTTTAAGGCAGGCATAAAAACAATAAGATTTTATTTAGGGTAAAATGTTAAAATATCAATTGTACTTTTAAAAAATTAAACTACCAATAAAAGAAACTTTTACGACAGAAATAAAACAACACATTTCGAAAGGTTATAAGTTAGATAATTGAAAACGCCACCCTAAATAATTTTAACGACTCCTTTGCTATTTTAGCAGGGTTCGAAATTTTTAAACTTTCTTTTAACTGTTGCAAATTAGTCTTATTTTATAATTTTGGACTTTTTTATTTCAATTTTGCTTAAAACTATTTAATTTTAAATAGAGCAACATTTTAAAGTAAAACTAAATACCTAATCTATTGACCCTTGTATTAAGTGCAATATAAATTTTTTAAAAGTTTGTAAAACTCACAGTTCACCAGATTTAACCAACCCAATTTTAGAAGTTAAATATTTTAATATAATTAAAGCCACATATAGAAACCAAAGTCATTTCTATAAAAAAACTTAAAAAGTAGGAAATAAGGATGATTGATTACACAAAACTTTTAAAATATTCCAAAGAAAATCAGCAAAAACAAGTTTTAAATTAAGTTAGTTAAAATCGAGTGTTTTTTTATATAAGTTTATAAGGTGAATTCTTTTTAAGGAACGGTCAATTTAATTTGTTATCTGAAATTTTCAATATTATTGTTTATTATTACCAAAAAGATTAAAAAAAAGAATGGCAGAAGGTTATTTTGACTTTTGCTCTATTCCCAATACCTTTAATTAGGGCATTATTTAAGTAAACTACAGAATGTGTACAAAGCATAATTTTAAGACCACTAACATAGTTTCGTCTAAAATGGCCATTTAGAGTAATACTATATTAATGGTTTCTATGGTTATGTTAAAATTTCTCTCTGCAATACCTTGCATTTGATTTGTATAAAAAATCCTTATTTTATGACAAGTCATTCAGGTAAAGGTTAGCCAATCATATTATTTTTTAACAGTGTTGTTTAAAGGGGCGGGGAGAGTTAATTTGTATAAAAAATAGCATATATATAAATAAATGTATATAAATTTTTACTAAAGAACCGGTTGATATAAATACATTTATTTAAATAAGGTGTTCTCAAGTAACATTTCATAATTATTGTGTGAAATTTTCACACACAGTAGGCAAAATGCCGATTTTTGACGAAAAAATCGACAATTAAGCCGGTACAAAAAATACTTCAAATTAAAAAAAAAACTTGACAGCGTTATCTCGGTAATTATATGCAGAAAGAGTGTGTAAAAATTTAAAAACAACTTAAAACCAGCAAGTTGTGGGAAAATAAATTTAAAGTTTTACACTGCAAAATTTTTAAATTTCTCATAAATAGGTTGTTATTTTTTTTACTTACATAAAGTCGTCAATTTTAGGTCCATACATTACGGAACTGTAATTCTGGGTGTCCAGAGCACGTTGCTCTTGCACGTTAGAGATAGAGAGAGAGAGGGCGTAATAGCTGTAAAATAATCTTACTACGCATGTACAAAAAATCACATTGAAAGGAACTAAAAACGCTTTATCACCGTCAGTTTTTTCGGATTGACTTGAAATTTTTAGGCAAAACTCTTAAAATGTGGTACTTTTATGTCACACATTTTTAAAAAATCGAAAAAAATACCCTACCCCCCCTTCTTAATTAATTAAATAATACTTACTTTTTAACATTTTTTTATCTCTTCTTTGGTTAGAACCTTTAGTAAAATTAAATAAGGAACACGGAACTCCTTTTAATCTGATTAAGTATAAGTAACAAAATGAAAAGATATTTATAAAATTAAAGATATTTCAAGTGGCTATTAAGGTCTAAGGGGCAACTTGTAAGAATGATAATGACTATAATTTAGGGAAAAAGATGCTTATTTTAATATAATTATACAATATTTTCTCTCAAAAGATGAGAAATATTTCTTTATCTTTCTTTGCCGTTATGGTTTATTTGTTTTGTAAGGGCCTTCCTTTGATTAATGGTTATATTATAACAACTTTTAAATAAAATAAAAATTATGAAAATAAATAATTTAAAATATAGGACTTTTTTAAGGTTTAATAATTTAATACATTATTTAAAAAACAAGATATTAAAAAATATATTTTTATTGTATTTTTTTAATTAGGTAAATTCATTAAAGCACAAAAAATGGTTATATTAAAAAGATTTGTATGAGAAGGATAAATGAGAAAAATAAGACGTTGGTTTCAGTTTCATAATAAAAAAAAGGAAGTTATGGTGGTATATTGTTAAAAAATGTAAAAATCTTACAATAATGCAGTAAAAAAAAACTTTGGTAATGCAAAGGATCTTTTCTTATTAAGATAAGAATTTTTTTTAAAGAGAGTATATTTGAAGAAAATTCACACATTCAATGGTAATATTGTAATAGAAAACTGAATTTTTTGATTCACTGTTTTTTCCTTTGAGATTGACACATTTTGTTAAGGTTTTTGGTGCTGTTTGTCTGCTACATGGGCGAGGCTATGTATGGTAATCATTTAATGCAATCCATATAACTTGGATATTATGATGGAAATTCCATTACCTAAAGTTCTGAAATGGTTTATGACAACAATATGCAGCACATATATCCAGATATTAAGCATAATGCAGGGAGATTTCGCCATGTTTTCTAATTGTTCCTGGCAAGATTTGAATGGTAATACGTTTAATTTATAGGTGGACATAAACCATATACTGATTATTGTTAGCTGTGAATACCGTCAGGTACCGCTATGCTGTATATGATAAATATTTGATAAATGGCGAATAGCGAATAACAACCTATAGCAAAGTTTATTTTTCATTTGGTATAATTTCCTATATTTATTTAAATATTGTTAAACGGTAAAGAAGCTTGTCTTAATAAAAAACAAAAACCGTCTGTTTAGTGTCAACCCGTAAAATATTGGCTTTTTTTTAATTAGAACAAAAATATTCCTTACTATTTTGAAGTTACATAACTACCTGTAGCTATATTTGGCATTAAAATTAAAATTTTTAATTAAAGTTGCTACTTAAGGCTTTTAGTTATTTCTAAATAAGATAATGTTAAAAAAAATAGTTTAATAGTCAGAAAAAATAATACCTAAAAGCATTCTAGAAGCCGCACCTGTTGCTAATTTGGAGTTGCCAGTGATATCCCGAAAAGGTATTAGCAACAATTTCCATATTTGTGTGATTAATACCAGAAGAAAGGTGTAAAAAGCTACAAAGAGACTTTTTTTGAGTTAGGCAAAAATTTAATCCCAATACCTTCTGATCATGCTTTCCAGTAATAAAATGTATGGTTAAACTAACGAAGTAAATTAATATTGATTTTTTTATTGATGGCATAAAAAACAATCTGTAGACTTTTTTAAGCTTTTTGACAAAGATGATAAAGCAAAATTCTGCCGAAGCTTACCGCAAGGTAAAGCTTGCCATTTTAACCTTTTACAATAATAAGATAAAGGGTGCCTCAAAAATCACTCTTTAGGGTCATTTAATATTTCTGAATAAGTAGAGGACGAGACTTAAAGCTATTTAAAACCTATGCTTCTTTGCGACCATAACATACTGCCCATCGTCGTTTTTTTCTACCTTATATACATGGGAAATGCTTCCATCAATATCTAGGAATAATTTTTTTTGGCAAAATGGCCTTTGAGATTGCAGCATACCTATATCTTTCAGATCCGCAAGCCTACATCTGTCACACTCTTAGGCCGCTAAATTTTGGGATTTGCGATCCGCAATTTTAGGGAGAAAACTACCAACATTGAAATGCTAGGTAGCTGGAAATCAATTACTGGGACACGTTGACTCAAATATCAAGAAAAAGGGTTTATGCGATTAACGATCAGTAATAACACAGAAGAGGATGGCCAAATTTAAATGTAAACGTCTTTCCAACGTCTAAGATTTTTCCGTTAACGATTTTATGCAGCACCATTCCCACTACCGGTAAAAGTAAGTCTTGGTTCACTACAACAAAAATTTACATCAGCAATTATTTTGCATTTCATATTACCATAAATTATAACAAAAATTGTAACCTATATTGTAAAAAGTAAAAATACAATTTTAAAAAAATTAGTATCCAGAAAGTACAAAGCGTTAAAAAAAACTAAACGTACTTTATAATCTCTTGCATTTATATATTTTTATTAAATTACGCGTAAGTGCAAAATTTTTAACAAGTGTAAAGGTGTTTAAGATGATTGGACATAGGGCTTTGGAGTCAGCGTAAGCCTTTTATTTATTTAATATGTCCCACATCCTCAGACCTACCTCAGCCGCATATAAATCTATTTGACCCTCAAGTCACTACAATTATTGCAGCAGATGCCCCTGCGTCTTCACTAGAAATTCACTTTAATGGTTTAACCATTTACCCTTTATATTTTTAGTTTAATTTTTTTGTGTGTGATACTTGGCCTATATATTTACCGAAAAAAAATATGTTCGGTTTGTTTTTATTTAATTTTTTCTATGTGTTTTTTAGCTGATTTAAGATGCTTTAAGCTTATTTAGTTAAGCTAATGAAGTATAGAAGTGTAGTGTTACAAAAAATTGTTAATGTAACTTTAGGCTTATGAAGTAATAATTGATATTACAAAAAGTTGGGGTATAACTTAGGCTAATAAGCTAATGATGTGTCGTTTTAAAATAAGTTGTGAATGTAACTTAAAATAATAAAGTAATAAAAGGTCGTATTACAAAAACTTGTGCATAAAATATAAGCTAATAAAATAATAAAGAGTCGCATTAAAAAAACTGATGGAGATAGCTTAGGCTAATATAGTCATAAGGTGTCATTTCGCAAAACATGTAAATGTAACTTTAATTCATAAATAATAAACTCTCATACTACAAAATGTTGTGAATAAAGCTTTAGCTAAAAATATATTAAGGTGTCGTATTTCCAAAAGTGGTAACTGTAAACGTTAGCTAATGAAGTAATAAAGTATCGTATTACAAAAAGTTGTTGATTTAACTTCAGCTAATAAAGTATTGACATATCGTATTATAAAAAAGTTGTAAATGTAACTTTAGCTTATGATGTAATAAAGTGTCTTTTTACAAAAAGTGGATAATATAACTTAAGCCAATAAACTAATTAAATGTTAAATTATAAAAAGTTGTGGTTTTAAATTTAGCTAATAAAGTAATAACGTGTCGTGTTACAAAATGTTGTGAATCTAACTTTAGCTTACGAAGTAATTGGGTGTCATATTACAAAAAGTTGTGAGTATAACTTATGTTTATTAAGTAATTGGGTGTTATATTTCAAAAGTTGTGAATGTAACTTTAACTAGTGAAGCAATAAATTGGCGTATTACAAAAAGTTGTGGATATAAGTTAATCTAAGAAAATGATTAAATCTCGTATTACAAAAGTTGAAAGTATATCTCATTTCAGTAAATTGTTATTTGATTTTTATTTGTGCTGAAACTATACAAACAAAATGTTAACTTTAAATAGGCGTTATACAACATAGAATCATATTTTTTCAATTTGTTTTAATATTTTTTTACTTCGTAAAATTTTTTTTTTTAATATATACTTTGAATATTTAACTCAATAACATTTTAATTATAACCGTCTAAAAATACAAAGAAATAATTTTTAATTTAATTTTTAACAATCCCTATGGGATAATTTTGTTCTAAGTGTCTGGTAATGATATAATGGTAATAAATACTCAGAATATAATCGACTATAGGGTATAAGGGTTTTCCTGTTTAGAAGGATCTATTATTGGCTAAAGGGTTCGGTTTTATGGGCTTGCTAAACGTGTTTATAGTTTAAGCATATTTGTACCATACATGTTTGATTTAATTTAAGTATATACCAACAATGATTTCACATCACTTTATAATTTTGAATTTTGTGGATTAATATATATATTTTCTGGCCAGCAATTAACAAATAAAGTATTTAAGTAAACTTTTATTTTTGCGTACATCGCGATTATTTAAAAAAAAATGGTAAATTTTGTTTAGTTTTATAGATATTTTTAAGTAAAACCTGGCTGCCATTAAAATATTTTTGCACTCCTCTAAATATATATATTTTTTTATTACAAAAAATATATAGTGCTGTCGGTGCTAGATAGAATTACCCATGAATAGAATATTTTGCCTATTTCCATGAAGGTGCTAGACAATATTATGTTATGGTTTCAATAATACTACAATCCTGGACTGCAATTTTTATTTGTTGATTGGTACAATGCTTTGGTGTATGTTCTCAATCGTTCAGTAATATGTAGATTTACTTTTAAATAACTAAATTATAGGAATACCGGCAACTGCTAGTGCCTACCTTGATAAGGGAATGGTTCTTTAAGGTCAAGAAATTTTATTAATAGTAAAAAAAATAAATATCGAGTTGTTTACAAAAATTCTTCTTTATTGTATACCATTGTTTACTATAAAGAAAGGCTTTTAAGTTAAGTAGTCGTACTAGCATCGAGGATGATCCGCGTAAAGGATGGTCAGAAAGCACAAAAATTATTTAATAAGTTTATGATATGTTTGGCGACCAGCAATGTTAATTATTAAATTGCCGATGCTGTAACAATGCTTATTAATGTAGTATGTTTACCACATTTAGACAGACGTAAGATTAATTATCTTTAAACGATTAATAACATAATAGAGTACAGGATTTACTTACTAGTGACTACCTTATAAGAGAATCAGTCCAAAAGCAGAATTCATTTTTCCACCGGGTAAAGTTATGGCATCTTTTGTTAGGATGTTAAAAACATTAAATTATTTATTACCACAAAAGAGCAAAATAATAATTGATAAATACTATCTAATCTGTTAGTTTATATAAATAATTAAATACCCGGTTAGACTAAAAAACAATATTTTATCTGTAATGCACCTGCACTCATAAGTATTTTGGTAATGAAAAAATTAAGAATTAAGGGAAGATTATGTTAAAAATTAAACCTATTCTTAAATTCTTAGATTACCTACGTATGCGGATAATTATATGGTTTTTAAACGAAAAAGGGTACGGTAATATTTAAAACGCTAAATATTTTAACTTTACCTAAATTCTTTGTAATTATTTAACTACCAAACTCAAAGCCGTCCTTCATTCTAATTAAATCACGTTATGAACAAGATTAATGTGTAAAGTGTCTTCTCTTTTTGTCCTATGAATTCCGTCCTTTAGACTGATAAGCGGTCTTTCTGTGACATAATCATCATGACGTTTGACTGTGGGAATGCAAATTAATGGTTGACACGTCTTTTAGGACTTTATCTTGTCGTAAATACGAAGACGAGTCCCCATAACTAAAATATGGTCGTTAAGAAACGTCGGATGTCTTTATTGCTCCAAAATGGTTTATTATTAGTTGAAGAGGGTTGTTTTATGTGCCTTCTAAATGTTTTTGACAGCTTTCGTTTAATATTAACCAATTTATTTATTTAATTATTAGTAATAATTTAATAACTAGATCATTCAAAACTTAAAAATATTTGCTGTTGCCAAATAAATCTTATTTTTAAAATATTTAATCGTAACAAATAAAAGGCAAAAAATGTTATTTTTTAAATTATATGCGCTTGTTTTTTTAAATTTAATTTTCTATAACAAACGTAATTTAGGTAGTTATGTTTTTAATTTTTAAGAGAATGTTTTTCTTACAAACAAGCTATTAAATCTAGAAAATTGTATTTTATAAAAATACTAGATTTTACTAATTTTACGTCTAATAAATATCAAAATTATGCGCTTAAATCGAAATCTAGTATATCTAAGAAAGCAACCTAACAAAGTGTAAACCGGAAAGCGTTAAGAATCAGACGCAAATATGAAATTCCCTGTGAATGTGGTAACCCAGCCAAAAGTAAAAGATCAATTGATGACATATTAAAGAATACCGAATATGCACAACTTAAGGAGAACCAAAAAGTCTGGTGCCGCGAATAACGCTTCAGATGTTAAAATTATCTACCGACAGCAGTACCGAAAAAAAATTGAAGCAGCAGGCATTAGCCAAAACCCTAGATGCTTTAACAAACCTTCCTTAGCTTTAACAAATGTTTGAACACCATTTGTAGCTAAATGTTATCTTATATCTAAGACCATGGATAATTTTATGAAGAAATTAATAAATTATAATAAAATTACATAATTTAGTAAAAAGATATATTTAAAAATAAATTAAGTTAATTATTTTATATGTTGTTCATTGCCTAATTAATAGTTCAAAGCTTGGAATTCAACGAATATATCTGCTATAAATTTAATATTGTCCAGTTCATATTTGCCAGCTATTTCTCGAGGGCTCTTTGAAACTTTTAGAGCTTTTGCGAGCTATATCGTGTATAGAGCATAAAGCTGCCTTTTGATCCTGCGATGAACTACGAGATGCAATTTTGTTTTTTTTTTTAATTTTTAAAGTCTATTTTACATGACTTGTTTAAACCTAATATTGCATATAACTTCTAAAAATAAATTAACATATCCAATTTGGGTGTTTAATATTTTTTGATTGAAAATATTTGCAAACCCTAAAACTTATGTCTTAAATGTTTCCAACGAATTAAATTTAGAAAAAACGACAGTATAAACAAAGTTTAAAAAGACAAACTATCTAAAATATATGACATTGTAGATAATCAGACATAAAATAATCAGTTTTAATCAAAACATTTAAAAAATTAAAAATCTTTCAATTTTAAAAATATATCCGTTAATCTGAGCTAGTTCAGAAAAATATTCAACCCAATATCTTCTTATATAATTAGTATAGATGAGCTATTAAATGTGGCAACTGTTTTACAAATAATTAATTAATTAATTTACTATTTTTTTTATCAAAAAGAGTTTTACTAATATAATATTTACTTTTAAGAAATTAACTTTATGGTTTAATATTTTTGTCGATGCGATTTAAGGGTTTCTATTTGTAGAATCGGTAATGTGTGTTTACAGGTATTCTTATTTAGTTTTTTTTTGCTTTTGTGTGCACATAACAGCTTTTGTGCTTTTCCCTAATATAAAAATTAAACAACATGAATTTTGACTTTATTTTTCCAAATAAAATAAAAAATAAATAATGTTAGAAGATGGTTTTTAAAAACTTCTTCAACCTAATTTGGGTATTATGGTAAATGAAATTTATCATTAAAATTGACCATTGTCTAAAATATAATATATTGTACTAATTATAGAATCTTTAACAGGATAATAATAATTTTTTAAATAAAGACCTAATAAACCCTATATAGTTTTAGTTACAGGACAAAACACTTATTTTCCCATTAGTTTACGGATGTTGTTGGTTAGTATGAATTAGATAACATATTTCACCTTTCTCCGAACTATATCTCATTTTTTTATGTACCTACTTTAGCCAATCAGCTATGAAGATGATATCAAAGTGCCTTTTCTAGTCAAAAACCCTGCCGGACTTTCCCAAAGCTATTACAGAGCAAACATTTTAGCGGCTTTGAATCTCTTGAGATTATGTTAGTGTGAAATGAAATATTACACTTGAATGCAAGCTTTTGAAATTTAATTAATCTTAATGAAAGTTATGTAAAAAGTTTTTGAGCGTGCTAATTTAATTAAAAAAACATAAAATAGATTAATCTTTTGTGTATTTCTTTACTTTAGAAAATATTTTTTATGTTTAGTTTAAAAAAAAAACAATATAAAAAGCAACAACATTATAGACCTATTAAAATGCTTCATAAACAGCTAGAAGCATAATAATTCAGGTTAATATGCGTTAAGGTATTGATAGGAAAGCAGCATCTCTTTTGTAAAGGCTTACCCAAATTGAAAAAATTAATAATCAAAATATAATAGTTATTTATGGTACTAGTGTGTAATGTTAAAAATAGGTCACGCAAGAAAAACCAAGTGGTATAATGTCTCAAGTGACTTAAAAATTATAACACACGAGCAGCAGGTTTTATTAAAGAACTGAAAAAAGAACTAACAGGTATTTTTTAAGAATGAGTTTCTTTTAAAGCAGGATTTATAAATTTTTATTTTCTGACATTTTGCGTTGAAGTTTGGTGTTTATGTTGCCGCTGCTTGCACAGTGTGAATTCACCTTTAGTCTGAGTATTTAAGGTCGTATTTAAGTATGTTGTTTTTGGTTGCCATGAAAGTCTCTTTTAAAGCAGGATTTATAAATTTTTATTTTCTGACGTTTTGCGTTGAAGTTTGGTGTTTATGTTGCCGCTGCTTGCACAGTGTGATTTCACCTTAAGTCTAAGTATTCAGCGGATTTAGGTATGTTGTTTTTGGTTGCCATGAAACTTAAATTTATTTTTTGCAATTATTTTAATAGATTTTGATATTGTTAGATTTTATTGTACCAAAAGCGGTTTTCGAGGTTAAAAAATAAAAAAAATTGATGAGAATTAGGTGCCTAAAGACATTATTACGGAAGCAAAAGGAGCGGCAAAGTAGATATTACCAAAAAAATCCCGAGACTGTTATGACAAAAAATGCAAAGTTTTTGAAACATGGATTTAAGACAGATGATAAGAATGGACAAAAACGTTTTCCTGTTTTTTTTATTTTTAGAGAAAAAATTAACACCATCGTCTTTATGGACTACATATTTCATGCTTCGCTTGGCTCTTCATCTATACAAGAAAATCAACATTTCAAAATATGGCAAATTAACTAGTTACTTAAAAAGTAAATCACAAGGATATAATTCCAAAAAGTCCAAAACTTTGAAAAGAAATAAAGTCGAAACCTTTTTACGACAGGCTCCCGACAGTATGTATTTACTAACGAAGAAGCTTTAATTATGGGGATTACTGGGGCTTGTGGATTGAAAATGTTCAAGAAAAAAAAATGTTGTGCTGCCAGACACAAGAACAAAAACAAAAAAAAAAGTTTTACTATTCTTAAAGAAAGATTTCCAGTAAACCCTAATTTGTGTAAAAAATAAATTTCTTTGCCACCAAGAAACACCAGCCACAGCCGCTTTTTTGTCATTTATAAAAATGGCAAATGTACAAATTAATGTATGGGTATAAATATTATGTCAAAAATACTTTTAAAAATATCCCTGTGTTTAAAACTAAAGGATTAAGAACCATAACTACACTTAAGCGACATGGGTGATAAAAATCATTATTAGTTCGGAAGGCTACTCAAAAAAATCCGTACAAAACAAAATTGAAATTGCTCAAAAAGTTTAAGGGGCCAGTAAACGGTTAAGCAGTTGTGTCGGCCTCAATTTTCAATGAAAACATGGACAATTTGATAATAGCCAGTTTATCCATATGTCATTTTTATTTAATATTATTGTTAATTTAAATACCGAGTTATAAACCATAACCCGCTAGTGGATTATGGTTTATACTACATCAGTGTGTTATTTGATAGTTTACCTACCTAAATTGGTACAAATAATGACTCCTATAAATAACAGTTGTAAGATAAATATATTAAAAGATTTATTAACTTAGCGCTTTATTAGGTACATACTCAGGGTCCAAAAATTAACATAAAAATCTATACAAATATGGGTCCACAAGGTCTTCGTTTCTGAGATACAGGATGTTTATCACAGAGCTGACATGTGCTTAGAAGTAAATGGTAAAATTTTTAAAAAATATAAAATCTAGCTTATGTTTTGCCAAACATAATTCAAAAGCAATATTGTTATTGAAAATTAAAACTCATATTGTTTAATTATACATTTTGTTTTATTTTTTATTAAATTTTGCTATAATAAAATCAGATGCGTCGTATTTTTTTAAAATCCAAATATTTCGAAAACGGTTGCTCATATCAACTTTTAACAAGTATACCTTTTTGACGTAAAAATGACAAAACAATTATTTAATTTACTTAAAAATGTAATATAGGGCCGTACCAAAAAGTTGTGATTGTTTAAAATAGTAAAAAGACGTGTAGGTGGCCCCCCTACAAGTAAAAGCCGTAATAAGATTAAATTCAAATCCGTCATACCACAAAACCCCCAAATACCAATTTTTATCCCAATATTTACTTATTATAGATTTTATTAAAAAATAGGAGAATTAAATAAAAATTTTAACACCCTGTATTTCGAAAACGAAGGCCTTGCGGACCCATATTTGTAAAGGCTTTTATGTTTATTTTTTGACCCTGACTACGTACCTGAAGTATTGACATTTCCTCATGAATCACCCTGTATAAGAATACAGGTAACACATGATGGTTGACGTAGTACTTACTGTCGCCACATTATATATTAAAATTTTGTATTTTTTTGTATAAATGAAAATTGTCCTCCAAATTGATATCACAACATTAAACTTTCAGCCCAGAATTTTTTATTCTAAGACAAACTTGACCCCAATTTACATAAACTTGATCTTTGCATATCTTAAATAAACACTTTGGTTTGTCGTTTGACGAAAATTGATGGCCAAGTCAAGACACAGATATGAATATTTTAGTCGGGTTATATATACAAGTTTTCGTATTTGTTTAGGAGTAAAATAAATAAAAGAAAGCGAAATTGGTCTGGCATACATTCCTAAAGCATTTATTCCGATTAAATAATATTGGTAGCTGCATATACAGATAGGGTATTTTGTTTAATATTGCGTAAAAATTTACAGATGAACTCACTGGATAAAAATACAAAAAACATATTCCTAAACTACTTATCTTTTAAACTAAGGGGCAGCAAGGTTTTGGGAAAAAAGTAATTTCATTTTATAAATTCAGATAAAACCAGACACACATGTAGAATAGATGTTTATGTTTTCCAAGACTTTTCCTTTTTTTTAGTTTCTTATCTGTTTTGAGTAATATAATGATGTTATAATCATCTGCTCACTTACAGAGAGGCGGCATAATACTTTATTTTAAATTAATAACAAGAGCAGCAGCTTGCTACGTTTAAATCTGCTTTAACTTTGCAAAGGTGTTTGATATGGCCCCTTTCATCATAAAAACAAGTGTCTATTTTGACACGAATTAAATAACCCGTTCTAAAAAAAGTTTTACACCGCCTATTTGTAATGCTGACTTTATTTTGCTGACTTGTATTTAAATTCTTTACTTGAAAACGGCACCATGTATAAGCAAATTGCACTAGGCAAAAAGTTTTTTAAATATGTTTTACCGTTTGATGGCGAATTAACGTCTTATTATGTTTGTGTTGGGATTACTTGCCTGGAAAGTTTCTGTAAATGGGACCACTTCGTTTCTGGTCTCAATGTCATAGAAGCTATACCCCGGAACCAGGACTAAAGTGGTCCCATTTTCTAGAAATTTTTCAGGCGAGTAATGCCAAAAAAATATATTAGAAAAGTTTCCTATTAGGCAAAGCCTTTACAAATCGTTTCCTAAATTGCAAATGTTCAACCCAAGAGAAAGAACAATGGGAAAATCATTAAGGGTTGCAAATTTCAACGCTTTTTTAGGAAATAATTGTAAATTTTTTAAAAAGCTTTGGAAAACATAAACATATATTCAAAATTTCATACATCTATGTTTATCCACAATTATGGTTTTTCTTAAAAATGTTTTAAAAGTTAAGTAATTTAGCGCACATGTATATGGGCAATTTTTTTGACATATAATTATATTAGATGTCTAAATTACATTCTCTGTCTATATCTCCTATATATTATATCGTCTATATATTATATTTTTTTTGACACTTGTAAATAATAACTTCCATTTTAGTCGAGATTCCAATATTTACTACTGATAAACTTTAAAATTTATAATAATAAATAAATTAAAGTAAATCTGCAGGGTATACAATAAACCTTATTAGAAGTTGTCTAAATAGTGGGCTTTATGGCATAATTGTTAACAGTGTTCGATCGAAACAAGGTTTTTATCAGAAACTGTAACTGAATGTTCGGCCAAAACCCAAACCGGAACCAAAATTTATTCAGTTACTTTGTGTTTATTAAAATCAACTTACCAAAACTAACTAGAACTAACCAAAACTAAGCAAAACAATAATTAAATAACGGAACAAAAATAGTTATTCTTTTATGTCATATCAATATTACCAATTTAACATAAACATGCTAAAGACTTACTCTCGTAAGTAAACTTTGTTAGAGACTGGTTGGTTAATATATTCCTATGAGCTTACTTTTGGTTGCCCAAATAATGCCTTTGGTGATTTAACGCTACACATTCGCATAGGATATGGTAGGCTGTTTCTTCTCCCTTGCAGCACATTCTGCAACTTAGGTCCCCATTGTATGAGCCTATCTTGTGAAGGTATCCTCTTAGGTTATCGTGTTACAATAACCTAAGAGGAGTATATATGTTAGATTAACTTCATATTTAAACATACAGTTATGGTAAAAGAATCATAAATGAATGTTTGAAAAAATTTAACCGTTTTGTTTTACATTCCTTAGGAATAAGCAAAAATGTTGCATAAATAATACTAGAGGATAAAAAGATTTTTAAAAAATATTAAATGCAATGTTTAGAATTTTAAATACATTTTATCAACATAATGGCTTTCAATTTTTTTAATAATTACTGTCCAAGGCCTTAATCTTACATTATCACCAATTAAGGACAATGTAATAACTATTTTTTGTCAATAAAGTTTAGATGAGTTTTGATAAAAAGCTTAAAGTAAAAAAAACTTATTATTAACTCAAAAAAAGAACAGTGACAAAGTGTAATACCGTTAATAAAGATTTCCTTTTTACGCTTGAACAAATGTTATAAAAGGTCCATTGCTTAAACTCTCCATTATCGTCAACTCATGGACGATTTATTAAAGGAGAAAAGTGGATAATTTTGGTTTAAAATAGATGTTACCCTTAGATATTTTGTTTTATTGGGTGTAGGAGCCCACTTTTATTAGGCTTAACGTATAATTGGGACTATATAAAAGAAAATTACTGTTCTTTACTAGGTAAGATTTTTTTTATTTTAAAATAGTAATATTTGGGACGTTAAAATTTCCACCCGCCGAGACTGGTGGCCGTGTAAATAAGCTAGCAGAATGCAACTTGTTACAAATTTCACTAGGCTTTTAAACAAAAACAGTCTTCTACATAAAAACACCTCTTTTCGACAGATCAGTAAAGTTGGGCAACATCGGGCGTGGTCAGTAGTCTGACGGCTGGACACGGGCGAAGACTGTAAGGATGTCTGTAGTTCAGAATCCACGTTAAACTGTAGGTCCCGTCTGAAAGACATTATACAGACTTTAATGGGGGATAGTTGACAGGTAGTAGATATATGAATTAGGTCCTTGGTAGCATTACCGTGGTTTTTAAAAAAGTGCAGTGAAATGAATATTTCTGTACTTACAAGAGGACGGTCCGAGGGGTACACCGAGTTATGGGCTCACAATTCGCGTGCTTATAGATTGGGTAGGTATCAACCAAACCCCAAAATTGTAGGTGTCAACTTGGCCTCGTTTTAAAGAAACCGTCAGTCAAAAAAAATGACATTTACTTCGTAAGTTTTAATCAATAAAGGCACTGAGGTTCTGTTTAGTCTTTTGTAAAATTTATTTTAAAATTGCAAATAAAAATACGCTTTGTTGTTAAAACTTATGGAATTAAATATTTTTTGACTGGCGATTTGAAACGAGCGAGTTGGCACCTACAGTTTTGGGGTTTGGGTTGTACCGACCCACACTATAAGCACGCGAAGTGGGAGGCCATAACTCGATGCACTCTTCAGACCGTCCAGTCGTTAGACATTGTTAAAGAAACTAAGCACAGATAATTCCTAGTAGGTAGGTAGGTTTAAAGTGAGTGGGTATAACACCCTTCCACCGCGACCGATCGGTCTATTGTGGCTCAAACCTTTTTATATTTCTCTCACCAGGTCCAGACTCCTAATAAATCTAAAGATCCTGTTGGGAGAGAGATCCCTTACCTCCTCCGGCAACAAGGCGTCATTGCCGAGGATTGCGAATCTTAGTCGTGCCATTGCTGGGCACGAACACAGTATGTGTTCTGCCGATTCATCCCCCTCCATGCACATGCGGCATTCGGCGTCTTCCGATCTTGTGCATGTGGTATTTTAATCTGCAGTGTCCCGCGTACAGTCCCACTAGAGTTTTAAGGTGTACCCTTGATTGCTCCAGTAGCTTGATAGTACATTGTTGGTTCGGTGGGTTTATGAAGGCCTTCGAGTGTCTGAAACCTGGAAGTCCATGCCAGTACCGAAGATTTTCTCTTTGTGTCCAAGCTGATATGAACCGCTTGGCCGTTCCATAAGATGTACCGATGACCGGTTTCGGCCCTGTGAATTTTGTCTCCGCCCCCCTTTTGGCAAGGAGGTCTGCGGATTCATTACCCCCTAGGCCGGTGTTTCCAGGTATCCACAGTAGTGTAACCCTATTGTTTTGACCCAGTTTGGTCAGCGCATCCTTGCAATTCCAGACGGTTTTAGAATTGCACCGGCTGGATTCAAGAGCCTTAAGAGCTGCTTGACTATCGGAGAATATTTTAATTGTCTTACGTGTGCAGTGCCGATCAACCAGCGATCTAGCACACATCTCAATAGCAAATACCTCTGCTTGAAATATGGTTGCGAAAGTGCCCACGCTAAAGGAAAACTCTGCCCTCGGCCTCTGTCCATATATTTCAGCTCCAACACCGTCCTTGGTTTTGGAGCCATCGGTGTACCAACAGATGTCAGCCCGGAGCAGGTCGGTCGTTTTCCGACTCCAGTCCTTCCTTTATGGGTAGACTACACTGTAGGGCGTGTCGTAATTGGTTGCTGTAGGCATTATGTCTGAGGGCATTCCCAGTCTGTCACAGGTCAGGACATTCCTGAGGAGACTGGGGCTCTCCATATGACACGCCTGCGGTTTGTTACTAACCGCTACTGACCGCTAAAACATTTTTAGCCATTTTTAACATTAAGTAATCTGACATGATAAAAATACACCTAAATTTTTTGGTTTAATTCAATTTTTTTTAAATGCTATATAACTTATAATAATACTGGTAAACAAAAATAAATCTTTTTTAACCAGGTTTTCTTAAGAAAATAATGCAATTAAAGTAAAGAAGCGTAGAATATAATTTACTATATTTTTTTAATAACTCTAATTTTGTTAATAGCTCCCAATAAACTAATTGCAACATTTAATATTAAATACCTCACTCTTTTTTACTACAAATAATTTATTTTTTACTTTTTAGTTTGGTTTGCTATAAAAACGTTTTTTTTTTATTTTTTATTATTATAATTTATTTGTAATATGAACAGAATGATACTGAATATTATGCAAAAAGAAAAAATGGCCATAACTTTTTTTTGTTATCCTTAAGATTGTCCAATGTCCAGCAATAATAAGCAAGCAATGCCTTGAAAATATTTTTTGTTCCATAAAGAAATATCTTGGTGAAACCGTTCTTTATATTTAGCTTCTATTGCTCTTAAATTTTTAAGACAAAAAATCGAGATTAGGGTCCACAAAGTAAATTTTGGAACACATGTTACATCCGATTTTTTGATAAGCATAGGTGTTCCCTTACAATATTTTTGTATTGGCCAGCATTTACATTTCTAGCTTCAAGCTCGCAATTAAGTTTCATGTAGCATAATATATAAGGTTTATTACTTTTCTTATTTGTACACTCACAAATATGCCCTCTTTAATTTGCTGCAAATTTTTGTTTTAGATACAAGAACTCTGCTTCATTTCGATCCATTGCTTTAACAAAATTCTTTATAAATTTAATATATTGTGCAAGATAAAGAAGTACCTTTTTGGGATCAAGCAGTGGTTAATTTGTAACATTTTTTAGTCCCGAAGTTAGATCCTGACTTAGTGGCACCCCTTTATGACAGAATGCGTTATAAAAAAGTTTACATGTTTTATATTATGAATATCATGGTACAAAATATCTATGGGTGATAAAAAAATTCTGTACTTAAATTTGGTTTTGGAGTATCAAAATACATTGGAAACCCTTAAAAATTGTTGGGTCACAAGTCCTGTGTTTAGCAGTGTAATTATAAAAAAAATTGGGAAACCTTTTTTATCGTTACAACCTATATTGCCTTTAAATTATAAATAAAATATGAAAAGCCCTCTTGCGATTGATTTTAAACACGTACTACAACATAGGAAATCTTTTTACGTATCCTACCCTTACCCTTACCTTTACTTTTATGTGGGTGACTTCGTATACTGCTTTTTCGAATGTTTTTTTAAATTGAAAATATATTACGTTTTAAAGAAATTTATGGATAGCAAATAAACTAAAAGGTAAACCTAAACTTTAAAAAAATATTGTTTTATCTTTTTATGCGTGTGTAAGAAATAAAACCTCCAATAAGGTTTTATAGCCGAATCCAGAAAAACATTTTATTTTTAAAGTAGATAAAAAAGCTTATAAAAAAAAGGTTTAAAAATATCATAGATCAAAATAATGAAATGGAGTTTTGCATTGTTGTATTAACTGTAACCAACTGGAACTGCTTTGATCTAGATTCCACAAGCTTGACCTGTGAACTTACAGCCAATTGACACTTAAGAAATTTTAGGCCAATAATAAAAAAAAATAAAAATGTATTAAGGTTTCGGTGTAAAATCAACACTTCATTTACTCTATATATTTATAAAATAATTGGGATTTTTATTTTTTAATAGATTCACTAAATTTACCGTACTATTTATTTTTTAAACTTAATAAATACTACATTTTTTTAAAACCCCTTTGAAGCTTTTATGCAGATTTTAATATACCCCAAATTTATTTTGAATAAAAAATACTTATAACAATCAACTTACCATAAGGAGATGTAAGTATTTCGATTTTAGGTTTATTGAAAGATTACATATTATTTTAAATTTGTAATTTTTCCTTAATAAAATTTTGTTGATATGTGTCATAAACCAATTAGTAATTGATATTGATTAAATAGTGACCATACTTTTTCTACAGTCTTATATTTTATCAAAATTGCAATAGTAGTTCTCATAATATGAAATAATAGAAGTAAATTTACCAGCCAGGCCTATTGATAGCTACAGGTGTGGGTCAAAGGAGGGATATTTCAAAACCTTGTTCAATTGCTAGTGCAAGATAGAAAATTACCAACAAGGTCTTCAAATATTTTCAACAAAACTAGTACTACTTATTAGAAAAAAAAAAAATACTTTAACCTAAAAATTACAAAATAAAAGGGCAATTAAAGCTTATGAAATGGGATTAAAAAATACTTAAAATTTTAAAATATTTTTTGAGTTTGGTATCTTTAAGAAAAATATTTACCAATATTAAAAAAAAAAAAATTAAGCAAAATATTTTTTCACTTTTGTATCCGATATTTTGTTTCTATACAAAAGTTCTATATTTAATTGTTTTGCTGGCACTCACCCCAAAAAACTGTAGTCCTCTGATTTAACGCCTTCGTACACTGAGGCAACGATTTATAATCAGTACTTTTCTTTAAAATACATTTTTGGAGCATAACAATTTTGGAATTAGTCAAAATACGGTAAGAAGAAGACCTTCGTCAGTTGATCCGAGGCCTGGAAGGTCAGCCACAGGTCCGTTGAAATCAAAAATTGAACTTTGCTGATGAACGTTGGGATATTGTTCACCGATTAATCTAAAAATTGTCTTTTTTCGGATGAAAGGCAAAATAAAGTATACAGAAGGCCGGGGATACGATATCCCGAAAACAAATACTACACTACAGAAGTCATAGGGTAACCCAAAAATTATGTATGAAATAGGTTTTATTACTTTTTTTATACCTCCAATAGTTTTTGAAACCCCAATTTTCATTAAATCATTAATTTGGGATGGGGCGTTAAAATATAGTATTGTTTTAATAACACTTACAACTTGGACTTTAATTGTCTCTATTTGATTATTGGTGCAAAACGTTTTAGTTACTGCGAAGCTTTAATCATTTTTAAGAAATAACTTTATTAGGACACTGTTATTACTTGAAAACGGTTGCAGATGCATACCAACCGAAATGATATGTACCAATTAACAAATGAAGGCAATAAAAATCAAAGATATTAGTGTTATTAAAACTTATTTAAGTTAAAACTATTTCAGGGCATTTCAACTTTAATAGTTTTTGAAATTCCAATTTTCATTAGGTCATTAATTTAGGTGGGGCGTTAAAATATAGTATTGTTTTAATAACACTAACAACTTGGACTTTGATTGTCTCTATTTGTTTATTGGTCTAAAACGTTTTATTTACTGCGTATCTTTAACCCATTTTTAAGTGATATGTACCAATTAACAAATAAAGGCAATAAAAATCCAAGATATTAATGTTATTAAAATTTATTTAAGTTAAAACTATTTTAGGACATTTCAACTTAGGTAGGTCTAAAACAAATAACTTTATATTTGATAGCAGTTCATTGTATAAAAAACTTAAATAGGTTTTTCTTACTTTAGGTAATGTCTCGTGTTGTAGCATTGAGAATGAAAAAAAAAAATATATATATATATATATATATATATATATATATATATATATATATATATATATATATATATATTTTTCAAAGCTCTGCTTTTGTAAAAAATTAAATTTAACTTATTTAAAGGACAGGTTAATTACGTATTTTTGTGTCCATGTTACCACTGCGGTTAGGACTAGATGTAGCAATATGGTATAAAATTTTTTTTCTTAAAAGAATTTTAAAAGTAGTCATATTTATATTTCATCTAATGCTAAAAGGTTGCTGGTGTTAGTGTTAGTATACGCCATAAAAGCAAGAAAAGCATAATGGCACTTCAAAGAGTTCGCGAAGAGGGCAATGCCTTTAGACGTTTTAATATTTGGAAAGATCCGAATTTAAACTTGCAAGTTTTATAAAATTTCGTTTCAATTTTTGTACATGGGTTAGACAAGTATTGAGGGTTATCTAAATTAAATGTCCACCACAAATAACTTTGTTATTAATTAAAATAAATAGTTGCTTAATTTAGCAAAAAATTATAATTGACGTATCTATTTTTAGTAGTGTTAGAAATAATGCTAAATCGACGTGAGTTTGATAGTAAAATAGAATTCCTAATAAATAGGATAATCTGTATACATTTTTTTCTTTATAGAACACCTGTCACCAATAAAGATCTTTTAAACAGCTTTATTATCATTTTACATTTAATATGTTTGTCTTTATTTATTTCTAATATATGGACATCTAAATCTGAAATATAATTCCTAATTTTTATCTATCTATATTTATGTAAAGAAGTAAATTTTTTGCTTACAATTAAAACTTGAAATACAAGTGTCGATTGTTTTTTATAGTCTTTTGTCTTGAAGGGTGTGAAAAACAAGTAGTTTGCTGATTTAAAAAAATTGTATTTTGCATAATTACGCAAAGTTACCAAAGGTGGACACTTAATTTGCATAACTCTGTAGAACAAATTTTCAGTCATGTAAAATTAAAAAAAAAATAAGTTAAAATGAAATATGAATTCGGGTCTAAGATTGTAAACTATAAAATTATACTGAATTTCTTATCTGATACCCAGACAAATCCAGAAAAACAAAAAAAGTGGCAGCTGAAACATATGGATATTTAGACTTGCAGTTGCTAAAAAAAGCCATGACTTACTTTTAAGTAAAATTTAAAGAAGTTTAATTTTATGCACATTCTTAGGTTAGGTTAATTTTATATTTTGAAAACTGCGACCGACTGGTTTTTAATTTTTAACTAAGTTTTCTGAATTTTTTTTAGGTGTGAGGTTTGTAAAGTCTCTGTGCTCATTGCGCATACAAGGTTCTATATTGGGTGAATTTAAGGTAAGGCCCACAGCGATTAAAAGCTTTCAATTAGCCAAGTAAGCCATAGTATACCAGGCAAAAATCTATGCTATCCAAGCATGAGTTTATGTTAATGTGGGAAGGTAGAATCAGAACCAAAACATAAGCATTCTGTTAGATACTTAGGCTCTCCTAAAAGCAAACCTCCATCGTTTTACAATAAAAAATCACAATGAAATGCCTAAATGACCTAAAAAAACTTGATGCTAGGAACAACAGGATATAACTCATCTGGGTTTCTGGGCACTTGGGAACAGAACGCAATAAGGAGACAGGTGTCAAACAGTCTTTAAACTATCAAAATAGGCGATAAAAACAACAATGAACAGTAGGACTTTTGGCAGTAAACTATCATCTTAGGAAACACTCGCAGAAAATAGGCGTACATAACGGTCACACCACATGCAGGGTTTGCAGAAAGGAGGGAACAACAGCCTCACACCTAATTATACGATTGCAATGCAATGACGCATAGAAGATATATCCTGTTCAGATATATACAGAGCGGAGTTCCCCTTCAGCATAAACATCTTGGTAGGAATCTGCTAGACGTTAGAAAGAAAAGCGGACTTTTATAACAAGAAAGGCGAGCACAATAAGCTAGTAGTTTGCAGTGCAAGTATGGCTACGCGACCAATCCCGCTGAAACCAATCAACCAAGGGTCTATATCCTAAACCCTGAATTGAAGCGAGCCTTCTTTCAAGCCTAGCTAGTAACCTAAAGAATATTTTGTATTAAAATAAATTAAATATGCAATATTTCAGGTATTTCATTAAATGAGATGTTAGCAACGCCGCAGAAGTAAAAATTAAATCTTATATCTGTAACCTGCCAAGACAGCTTAATTAAAAGCATTTGCGTATATTCTTTACAAGCTGGCTTTAAAATTGTGCTTAAATTAATTAAGTTACTTATTTTTTTTTTTTTTTGATAAAGTTGCATTGGTATTAATTGCTAGTGAAGCTATTTTTAAACAATTGTATTATCATTGCATTATAAATGAAACTGCTCGCACAATAGAATTGGCAATGGTAAAAAATTAATAGCGCGCACATATGCAGCTATACATATAGTCTTTTTGAAATACAATGCCTCTCTTCTGCACAATTAATTTTGTTACGTATTAACTCATGTAGTTTCAGTTACGGGACTAAAATGAAAATACGGCTTTTCAAGCTTAAAAGTTAGTTCCTGTTCATTAGGTATGAAATGTATAGTGAACAATTTCGCGATTCTAATGATGAAATATCGTTAAATTGATGATGCAAATTATTAATAAAGTAGCTTGTTATGTTGTTTTTTTGTTTTAACTTAAACCTGTTGAGTTTGGCTAAATGATACACAGTGGGAAATATGGAAAACAATTTGGACCGCGCCTCAATTTATATAGATATATTTTCTATTCCTGTTAAGATAATTTTTATATTTACCCACAAGCCATCATCAATTGTTATTTAACTCATTGACCTTAAAATCAAGGAACCTCGCCTGCAATAACTCAATGACTGACTACAAGTAAAAAAATGGACGTTATAAGGTTAGAGTCCAAAGGCTTTGTTTAAAGGTTTTATAATTAGAATATGTTTAATGAGGAATACAGCTACAAAAAGTTTTAATGTTTGTAAAGAACTTTCTAGGATAATGTATGGTTATGGTTAATAAATTCAGGTTATGTTTCAGATTTAAGTTTGAGGACTGTCGGGCATTCCCATAATTCATTCTTTTTATTAATAAACACAGGTATATTATTTTTTATTATTTAGTTCTAGTCATAGGGTATTGCAAAACGAGGTTCTTTGTTAAAAGGTCAATGAGTTAAATCCCAATTTAAGATGGCTCGCGGGCAAATATAGCAATTATTTCAGCGGAAATAGAAAATATACCACTATTCAATTATTATTAACATATGATCTTGATCGTTTTCCATATTTCCCACTGTCCAATACCACAAAAGTTAGACCAACTAAATTACCTATATTTAATATTATTTTATTTTAGTCCAATACAGTATTTTCCTACAATTATTTGGTTCGTTAAGGTTAAAAAAACATTAGCAATTACATTATTTACCTTTAAACTAATGTATCTAATATACTATACCGGGTGTTGCTCCGCCGAGCGGGACATAGGGAATCCCATGTAAATTTTGAAGTAGTCAAATATTGGCTCCCCTAATTATTTTAGAAAAAAATGCTATTAGGATTTATTGAAGAGCACAATAAGTTCCACCCAAAATTAAAACTTGAGCATTTTTCAACCAACCAGTAAAGAGTAAACTGCATAAATACTTCTGCAACGTAGTATCTCATTTTGCACCCTGTACTCAGAAATCAATAATAAAAACACCGTATCGATTTATCAGTGACAATTTAGATCATTAATTTATAATGTCATTGCCAAAACTAAACAATTTTATAAGGGAATTTCAAAAAGAATCCTCGCATTTCATTTTAGTTTACAGCTAATTCCAACACATGCACTCACAGTTACGCAAGATAATAAAACAAATTTGTCTACATTTAGAAATCAATTTATGACGAAAATATCAGGATTTAATCAAATGCTCAAATATTCCTCCAATAACTGCCAGACAATAACCCAAACGCTTATAAAACTCATTTCTTACGTTGGCTAGTTGGTACATCGATATTCTGGTACATTCAGCGGAAATAGCATTTCTTAGCTGGTCTAAATTTTCATATTTTTTATTGGTATAAAGCTTAGTTTTTAAATGTCCCCATAGAAAAAAATCGTTTGGCGAAAGATCCGGAGACCTGGCTGGCCAAGATATTGCGTGGTTCGGGCCTATGATGTCGTTATTAAATGCGTTGTTCAAGTATTCGCGCACAGCTCTGGTCCTGTGTGCTGGGCAGACATCCATTTGTACCAAATCTCTTGATTTTTACGAGCAAGTTTGTTCAAAGCAGGCATAATTTGTCCCTCTAAAAGTTCCAGAAAGTACTCCGCATTCAAATTTCGGTCAAGGAAAAATGATCCAAGGATATGGTGGCCGAAAATTCCCGCCAAACCATTAATTTTTATGGATATTGAGTCCTTGTCTTAACAAATCGATTTTGGTTTTCGTTACTCCAGTACCGACAATTTTGAATATTGAGTTAGTTGTTCAATGTTAAAGTGCATTCGTCAGTAAAGCAAATATTTTGTAAAAAACCTCTCTCAGTGTTTGTCCTCTCCATCATCCCAAAGCAAAATTCCTGTCGTCGTATTTCGTCTCCGTCTCTTAATTTTTGGTGTCTTTCGTACTTGTAAGCGTGGTATGTACATCTTTTTAAAATTCGAGATATTGTGGTGTGGTCTTGTCCAGTAATGTCCTCCAGTTGTCTCGTGCTAATGTTTCTTTCGGCCTCCTCTACACAAAGTATCACTTCTAAATCCCTCTCGTTTTGTACAATTTGTCTCTGATTTTCACGTCGATTTTCTTTACATTTGCAATTATTGATTACTCTGACTGTAGTTTCAAATTTTTTTGTCGTCCGTTCTATTGTCGATTTACTTGGTATTGGCCTATTGGGAAAATAGGCTGCAAAAATGTCCGCAACTCTTCGATAACTATTTCCCCGATAAAACCATTTTATAATTGTGATTTTTTCCTGATTTGAGTATTACATTATTTAAGAATGATGTGACATTAATCTGACAACTTGAGAGTAAGAGGTTTAATAAGTTCTCTGGTTTTTTTTTTATAAACTTGTAATAATACAGGGCGCGTAAGAAGATAGGAGATTCGTAACTAATTTTAGCATTTATCTCTTAGCTGGTGGACTGAGAAGAGCTGAAATTTGTACACTGGGTATAACTTTTCGTGCTCTTTAAATATTCCTAATAATGTTTTCTTCTAAAATAATTAGGGGAGCCAATATTGGACCACTTCAAAATTTACATGGGATTCCCTATGTCCCGCTCGACGGAGCAACATCCGGTATAAGTTGTGTTGTTAACCCATTTTTTAAATAATGTACCTTTGGAGGAGACTAAAAAACTTTACATGGAGTGGCAGGTATATAAAATTATGTTTCCCAAAAATATAGGGATTTAAGCAGTTTATGTAAAACATATTTATCTGCATAAATATAAACAGTCTTGTTAAACAATTAAATATTTATACTATACTAAGACTTAAAACATTAACAAGTAATTTTGTTTCCAAAACAATATAATAATATTATATATAGGCCGTCAGCCCACAGTAGAAAAAAGCACCAATTGTACGTAGTATGCCTTTTTAAAAAGTAAATATTAACTGTACGCTGATCATTTATTGATAGGTTTTACAGAATGATTGCGGCTATTTCTGATTAGAACGAGAAAATAGACCCTGAGTGTGCAAAAATAGCCATCTTAAAACAATTTATACTAAATATGCCATCTAAACCAAACAAAATAAAAAAAGGGGGAAAATCATTCGCATTTGTGCATGTCTATCTGTCTGTTTTTCTAGGGACCAAGCTCGAATTCGGATTTTGTCATAAAAAATAGTAGTTTTCGAATAATCGTACTTGGTATGCTTAGTTAAAGTTTTCGAAAGGGTTTTCAAGGTGGCCTATTTTGAACTTTTTGAGCATATATTTTCTATTTAGTTAACCGCAGTTATCCTGTAAAATCTATACATACATGATTAGCACACAGTCAACAATCACTATTTAAAAAGGCGTACTGGGTACACTTGGTTCCTTTCTTTACAGTGAGCTGATGGTCTAATGGGGAAAAAATACAATATTGCCTATAAATTATCATTCATATAAACATTATAATAATTTTAATACCGAATATTTAGCAAAAGATATTTAAGCAACACAACTTCAATTAATATTTTTTGGATTTATAATTATCTTATTAGTAGGGCCCGGATTTCGGAACGAGCTTGTTCCCTATACATTTTTTATGTCTGGTAAATTCATTGGCGTGCGTAGTAAGGAGATATTAAAAATAAATAAATTTAAAAAAATGTGAAATAAAAACATAACAGGAGTGTTTTTGGTTTTTTTATAACTTAAAATATGTCTCAGTCTAAAAAATCTCCTTTCGACATCACAGCTTGTAACCGGAGAAAATCGAAAATTATTTTACAAGTCAGTTCTTTTATTTTGTAGTGCCTCAAAAATATGTTTTATTTCTAAAAATCCTGGATTTTTTTCCAAGATTTTTTGTACATATAATTTTAATTTGTCACCAATTTTATTAGGAACAGATTTAGGCTCGTTTATAGGTTTTGAAATACATGAAATGAAGGCACTAGGGGGACATTTTGTTCTTATAACTGTTTAATAACATTCGGAAGATCAATTTATTTAGATTTAGCATTTGGTGCATTTATAACTTTTTTACTTTTTTTTCACACTTAAAGCATCCATCATCTTGTAAACTGTCGATAACATTTTTTACCACATTATAATTTATATGGTTATATGTTAACTGCTGATAGCCGAATTTCCCCTTGTAATAGCAGGTTGTGGCGGTAATACGCGCAGGTGGCCGAAGAAAAACTTTTTTACCTCGATAACTAAAGTATTAATAAGTGGATAAAAGTTACGTACCATTTCGCATATTCTATGTAGGGCATGAGCTAAACATGTCAAATGAAGAAATTTGAGAAAATGTTCTTTTAACTGTCTTCCTGCATTCAGCATATATGCAGCACTATCCAAAAGAAACAAAACGCCACTTTTCTGAATAATAGTGACTGACAGTAGTAAAGTAATACTTTTTACTACAGTTTTGTTATTGTCTCATTATTGGTTTTAGAAAGAAATTTACTGTTAATTAAATATGAGTTTTTAGGTTCGTAATAACTTAAAGGTGCAACTATAATATTAGTAACATATCTTTCCTTGATATCAGTGGTTTCATCGACACTAAACCATAACTTTTTTCCTTCCAGATTGTGTCGTATTTTGTCCATAGTTTTTAAAATGGACCTTATCAACATAGTTTCATGCAGAGTTGATTCGTCTGGTACTTTTCTGTGGTAGTATTTTTTCCAAAAATGTCCTCGTGGAACAATAATTTATTTTATGAAGAAGAATATCAGCTGCAATAAAAGCTTTACACAAATCCATTCAAAAGTCTGCGTTTAATACATAATGTTCTCGTTCTGTAGATTTGGATGTCCCCGGAAAACTTTGCATATTTTCTAAATGTTGTAAACCTTTAACATGTCGCCCAATTTGATATGGTTTTGTTCAAATAAATTAATAATTATAAATTCTGCACCAACCTCCAACTGCACCATTTTCTTAAGCCAGTCAATAAGCCTGATTTGAAAACCAAGCGTAGGTCAATGCGGATGTCTCTCTTACAAAGCATTAAACTTATCTTGGATTGGGGCGCCAAAAATCTTGTTTAATTTAATGCTTCTAAAACACAGGTAGGTTCGCTGTCGCGAAAAAAGTCTATTAATGCTCATCCGTTACATATGAGCGACAAAGTTTTGCAAAACAAAGAGTCATTTATTCTTGTCGGTGTTACTTTTAAGAATAACCTCAACTGGCACAAACACATTACATCCATAGTCTCGGCAGCTTTAAAAAAGCTTGGATTCCTCTTTCGAGCCAGAAGGTATTTTTTTCCAATCTGTATACCCTTTATGTATCCCAAATTAGACCTTCTTTAGAATATTGTTCTTATGTCTTATAAATAATCCCACGCTCACAGAAAAGCTTCGTCCTTTTGCCCACCGACGAGCTGTAGGGATTCTGTCGCTTTTCTTTAGGTATTTTAACGGCTTCTGCTCAGAGGAGTTCCAGTATCATACTTCCTCTGGCAACTCCCAACGGAGCAACACTTGGTGCAACTTTTATGCATCCTTTTACAGTTTAACTAGAGAGGCCCTGAACTTCCTACTTTCGTAGTTTCTTCATCGCTAGAGTGTCCAGACTATGGAAACTGCTACCCGCAAAAGGTTTCCCTTCTTCTTCCAGTCTCCAAATATTTAAGTCCCGTGTGAACAAACTCCCTTTCACCACACTTAAGACACCCACGGTACGTTAGTGCTTGGACCACAGCCTTCGTGAACTGTCCAAAGATAAAAAACACCTCTATCACTTTCAAATAAAAAAGTAGAAAATGGAAGGAGCCACCCCAACTTCATTTTGTAACTTGCACTCATTATTTATTTGCCTTTAAGCTACTTACATCTGTTTAAATATAACAAATTATTTTGGCACAAATATAATATGATTTACCCCTCGATTTACCCTATGTAACGCAACTGGTTTTAACGAGTTCACAATAAATAGGTCCGGACAGTTTTCGTACTGCACTTGAAGAGTTGCATTTCCACCAATAAAACTATGTTTGTGGGGTTAATTGCATAAATATGATCCCTAATAGAGGTGCAATCAAATATTTGTAAATTTATAATGACAAAAAGCTTATTTTAATTTTAATTTATTTCATATAATTTTAAAATAAGAGCATTATAAAATATCATAGTTTAATTCTTTTGTTGTTGCAAAAACTCCTCTAAATTTTTTACTATTGCCACGGCTTTTGTATTATTCTACAAGAAATCACACCGAATAAAAATACCAAAATAAAAACCATAAATACCATAGGAAGTTGAGTTATTTATTGCATTTTCATTTGGTATATTCTATATCATTTTGAGCTCGAAATTGTGATGGTTTTTTATCGATGTCCGGTTCCTACTTATTAGGTTACTATGTATTTACCTGTATAAAAATCTAATTTTTAAAAACAAAAATTTGACAGGTTTAACATAAATAATCCAAAAACCTACAAATATTCGTCACTTTAGGAACTTTGTTTAACCTCTTGGTAATCACTGAAGAAAAAACTTTATTATCAGTTTCTTTATAAATCTTGTCACAAAACATTGTATTTGTACAAGTTACTTAAAATAAATATTACCCAAACTACTTTTTTTTTGGGTAAGAAATCCTTTAACATTAAAACTGTCTTTAAAATGTAATATTTGCGATAAATAAAATTACCCCTCCAATAAACACACAAGGCATAAAAGCAATTTTTAATTTTCCTTACAGTTTATTATAATAGGTAAGTTAAATCGAAATACGTGCTACGTTTAACAATACACACTATTGGTTAATTAATATCATTATTACTGACATTCGTATCAATCGTACATAAAATCAATGTCCCACATTGACAACAAGTAAAAGCAATTTTGTAAAAGAGCTTTATGTAAACACTGTAAAATATTTTAATGTATTATCAATGTGTTTTTCGTTAACTGTGTACCCGTTATATAATTGCTTTCTGTTGAGAATTTGATTTACCACTTATTTTATTGTAAACAAAATTATAAGCAGTCGTAACGGTACAAATTCTTTAAATTATTTCCAATTAATTTATTTCTTTAATATACCATTAAACTCTCATATAAATATATATTATAATAAACCTGCAAAAGGGTCTAGGACAACTCGGCGCCAGAAAATCTCGAGGCCAGGAAAACTCTATGCCAAAAATTTTAATTTAAAAGCCGCTTTAACTAACCAGAACTAACCATGAACGACCAGAACTGGGGGCTTTTCAATTTTTGTCTAAATTATGCCTAGGTAGAAGTTATTAACAAAATTTTAATAATATAATTTTTAATATGGTATTTAATTAGGTCCAACATATAATTGGGGCTAAAAAAAAGCCCCTTTAACTAACCAGAACTTTACTAAAATATAATTAAATTCTAAAACAACACAACTAACCATCTATTTACTGATCGTGCTTAGCGCTGTTTTTTTGCTATTCTTACTAAAAGCGGTATTCACGTTTAGCAATGAATATGTTGGTTTATTAAAAAAAAAATGCGATGACGTCATTTACTCGAAAATTTTGTCAAGTCACCTAAATTCAGAGTAAAATATTAACAACTTTTTTTTATAGTTAAAGTGTCAGGAACCATTTTAAAAGTAACGATTTAAACATAGCTTAAAAGACGCCAAATCTGATAAAGACTTGCTAGACAAGCTTTTAATGCAAAACAAAACGTTTCAATTAGACTAAGCCTTTGCGGATGTTCTGCATTTTCCAATGCGGGGCATTAGTTGAGAGATTTTGCACATACTTTGTAGGTTACGTTAGATTGGGGTTCCTATTCATCTAATATGGCGATAGTGAATATTTTGTCTCTTATATCGATCAGAAGTAACTTAAATTTTACCAAAAATAAATGTATTATTTTACTCTTTTGTGTTTTAAATTAATAAAAAAAAATCAGCGTTAAAAATATTACCATAATTATGTTTCGTAAATTAGAAACTTAAAAATATATAAATTAGTACTTACCAGTTACTGATTTTTGTAAATAAAGGAAAATTAAATGTTTATTTATAAAACTGGTAAATATTATTAGTAATAATTTTAATGTAGTCTTACAAAAAAAAAAAACTCGCTAACCAAAACTCAGGATTTGTGACATGGCAATTTTTTAAGGGTTTTTAATAAATTTAAAAACTAAATCAAATTTAAAAACAGAATTTATTATTATTACTTATGAATCTTCTGTAATATATCTATTAATAATATACGGATAAGTAAAATTTCTTATAATATGTCCAATCAGAAGGAGTAGTCACTAAGGCAGGCACTAACTCTGGACTTAAAAAATGTTGTAAATAACTTATAGTTGATCCCCAAAAGGTTATACCTTATATTTAATGGGGATTAAAAAAACATTTTGTTAAATTAATGGATCACAAATAGAAAAAATAATGACGAAAATTAAAGCTAAAACATTCTGTGCTTAATTAAACTAAGTTACAATCAGTTGTAACAAATTTACTTGAAAGTATAAAATCTGACCATTGCAAAGACTAAGTGAACAAAAAATGGAATGTAACATCTCTCAATTTTATTTTTGGCAAATAAAATTAATAGTGATTATAAAGCAGATATATGTATGTTATCCTGCTATTCCAAAGTTACTAAAATCAACTCCTATTTCACTGTTACAAACAGTTATCGTGCGTTACATTAAGGAAAGCAATAGTAATTTACCGTGATTGTATTGCTTCTCTTGTTTAATCTTTTAAATAAAATCGGTCTTATTTAGAAAACAATAATTTCACAATACTACTTGTTTAATAAAAAGTGATCAAAGGTTTTAAGACGCAACCAAAATAAATTAAAGTATGGCAAATATAAATGTGTCAAATTGAATTCGATATTCTTAAGCGTCAATTATTTATCAGGATATAAAAAGTTTTCCCAAAGCACAAGAAAATTAATGCTTTTTATATGTAACTGAATAATAAACTTTTTTACAATATATCTTTATTTAAAAGACACAATTTTACAAAAAAATCTTCTTTAGCAAGATGAGCCTCCTGATTATGGAAATTAAAGCTAAAACATTCTGTTAGTTGTGGTTAGTTGTGGTTAGACTTATAATTAAAAGTGTTAATGTACCTATTTTACTGCAAAGAGTAAATTAATTTTAATATGTGGAGCTAAATTATAGCACAAATTAATGATTTTTTTTAATAATAGCATATGCACAATATAATTAGTAACCACAGCAGAAAATAAGGTTAATTATTTTTTTAAAAAAAAAGTTTTCTAAACATTCCTGTTTAAAGAACGACATTATGTTAACTATATTCCTTATATTTTTAGCATGGTTTGCAGTGCAAAAAAAGGTATTTTATTACCTAAAATCTAACAGCAAACTAACCAGTACCATCTTTTAAAAACTGGTGTTTAGAAGATAAAAACCAAAATCTGTGCAAAAGTTAAAAAAACGTACTGGCATTATTTATTTTTAAAAAAGTCATTAATAATATAATAAAAACCAATAATAAACAAATAACATTAAAACCATACTGTGTCTAAAAACCTATTCTAGGTACATTAAATGTATAAATAAAATAATTTAAAATATATAATGTTATAAATACCAAATAACAATATTTTAAAATTAAATAAATAACTAAATCTATATTTAAAAATTATAAACTTCATCAAGTCCTAGGTCTTCCTGGATTGTACCTAGTATAATGAAATTTCGAGATTTTTTGCATTGTATTTTTTTGCAAATTTCATTAATAAAACCCTTAGCCTCATCACCCAAAGGACCAAAAGTTTCAACAGCAGAAGGAATGAAGATAAAGCGTTCTTCAAGCTCTTTATATTTTATATGTTTTTTATTCTCGGCAATACGAACAGCCGCACCTACAAAATTAGAAGTTTTGTCCAGATAGGATTTTGCAAGTGTATGGCTGCAAGTAGCGTCCCAAAGTAATTGTTTTCCATATTTCCAGGTAATTAAGGTCATTCTTCAAACTTCAAGAGGCTCTAACACAGAAGGATTTTCAGCTAAAATCAGAGCTCTCTTGATAATGTCAATTATCTGACTGTGTCTAGAAGAAAGCCCTGCGCTTTTTTTGCAGCTTAACCCATGTAGGCCATAAATATCAGCATTTTCGCCGCAAACGCAGGTGTGCTCTCCACACACAGGCAGACCAAGTCTGAGAGCGATGGAAATATGGAATGTTTTGTTACCTAACAAATTTCCCAAAGACGAAGATGGAAGTGCGTTAATCCAAGCATTACTTTCAGGGGCCTGAAGAGCAAGTAGACGTGCCTTATCTTAGATTTTTTCCGTTTTCTATGACCAAAAAATTAAATATGCTATTTTTGATTCAGTTCAGGATAAACAAGTTGTAAAGTAGAAGTTAGTATTTTTTTTACTTAATTTAAATCGGACAAATAAGTCGCCCAAATATCAACGAAGGTTAAAAAAAACTGCCAATCGTACAACATTTGCCTTTTAAAACAACATATTATAAACATTTATTTTTCGAAAGATCAGCTTTTTGACTTTTAAAGGCTTCAAGTAATGATTTTATTAAATTTTTAATTTTAGTGGGTTTTCGCCTTTTCTTTGCAAAAAATTTACAGATGGGATTTTATAAAAACATTTATTTTACTTTTGATTGACAAAGTCCTATTAACAGCATCACAAATAAATTTGAATTAAATTACATTTTTTACTGTAAACCAAAAAAAAAACTATTTTTAAATATGTTTTCTCTTAAAGAAAACAGGATAAAGCTAATTTTGTATAGGTTTTGGTGTTTTATGTTCGATTTACCACTTTTTAAAAGATAATAATATTGATTTGCTGCAACAAAAATTTTTAAAAATTGTGCTACTTTTAAAAAGTTTATAATAAAATTATTTTGAAAATTGCAGTGCGAAAACTGTCCGTTTTTATTAGGACGTCGAAATTGCATGCAAGAAGAACAAACAGCCAGTCACCCTTCCAACACGAAACGTTAAGCGCTATAAGGTTACTTGCACAATCAATATGCTCGAGTTTTCTTATCCGTGTTATAAATGCGATGCTAAGAAAATAGCATAGGAAATTAGTTTTAAATTTTGAAGGATACAGTAACATTTGTTCTAGTTTAAATACTAATAGTCTAAGGGCTATTTGAAATTTATTTTGTGTTCTTCTACTCAACTTTTTAACTAACCAGAACCAGTTATATGCATTTCTTTCTGGTTTGCAATATTTCTTTAACAAAATTTTTGGATGGACTAAACATATATACGAATCTTTTCTTCTAAATATCCGTGCAATGAGGCATAAAAAGCGTGTATAATACCATGATAGTTAATTGATTTCGGTTAATATTTGCAGTTAGATGACTAAGGACTAATAGTCTAAGAGCCTGTGAACCATCCGACTAACTTATTTCCCATTAAGCTAAAAAAATTTTAAATATAAATTTTCTATCGATCAATTATGAAAATTCCGTTCTGGCAGATATCCTCCGGTTACTTCATCATCCCTTAAAATTTTAAAAATATCAAAAAAAATTAACCTGCTTTCACAAAGATAAAATTTTAAGTTGATGTAATTTACATGTGTGTCAGTAAAAAAAATATTGAAAACATACTTTGATAGTTACTAGTACCGGGTGTTCCACTAAGAGAGGTTGTCGGCTATATCTCAGAAACTACTAATAGTATTAACTTTCGGGAAAAAATTTTTTAGATAAAAGCGACCAAGAGAAATTGCTGGAAATTATTTTCAAGTTTGTGGGATGGCCGCTAGGGGGCGTAAGGATAATGTCAAAACATAAAATATACATTTCTCAAAAAAATATCAAATAAAGTGTATCAATAAATGGTACTGTTTTTATCTTTAATGTTTTCTAAACAAAGAAGCTTAAGGTGTAATTTTTCGCCAGTTCTAAATTAAAGTGGTGGGGGAAGGTTAAAGTTTAATTTAGAAAAGTGCTAATAACTCCGGATTGCTTTAACCGAATTTAGTGAACTTAGTCTCCTTTAGAAGAGCATTTTAAGCATTATTTTAAAGCGTATAAACTATTGCTACACTCATCTCACAAACGCCGCTAGAGGGCGTCAAGGCAAAAACTAACCTATTTTACGAATTTTTTTGAAAAATTTAAATACAATAATATATACCTTTTTACATATTTAGATAGAGAAAAAAAATCCTAACAAAACGGTGAAAACCGCAATTTAATATCTCTTTTCAAACCGAATATATTCGCAAAAATATAAATACTACACGATGTTTTCTACTAGGCCGATTTTTTTAGGTAAAAATTAAATTTATACATTTTTACAAAATCTAATGACATACTACGTAATTTTTACTAATTTAAACCCATTTAACGATATTATACAACATTAGATAATTACCAACCTATAACTGTAATAATCCATCGAGCGTTGTCCTTATCAAGTTAGCTTTGAAAATAAAAGGATGCTAAAATGTCAAAAATCCAACAATTTTTATTTCAATATGTAATTTTTAGTGTTGTGCTATTGTGTTTTTAAAAGATGCCTTTATTGCTTGAAGAAGCAGTTGATATTGTTGCTATTTATTTTGAGGTCTCAAATGCGACAAAGCTGCAAGGCTGATGTTAAAATCCTTAAGAGGCCGGTACGACAGCGGCAGCAAAATGTTCACTTGTTTAGCAAATCGCTTTCGTACCACGGGAAGTGTTCTTCGCCCCTTACACCGCAGACGCCGTAGAACTGGGGAAAATGGCATCAACGTTTTTGCTATGTAGAGTTTAATCCTCAAGCAACAAGGCATTTTTAAAGAACACAATAGCACAACACTAAAAATAATATTTTTAAAGAACACAATAGCACAACACTAAAAATAATATTTTGAAATAAAAATTGTTGGATTTTGACATTTCAGCATCCTTTTGTTTTCAAAGCTAACTTGATAAGGACCACGCTCAATGGATTATTACAGTTTTAGGTTGGTAATTATCTAATGTTGTCTAATATCGTTAAATGGGTTAAATTAGTAAAACCATCATATGTCATTAGATTTATAAAAATTTAAAAATAATTTACCTAAAAGAATCGGCCTAGGAAAAAACATTGTGTCGTTAAATGTGTTACGTCTCTATGTCGTATTTATATTTTTGCTAATATATTCGGTTTGAAAAGAGATATTAAATTGCGGTTTCTGCCGTTTTGTTGGGATTTTTTTCTAAATCTAAATATGTAAAGGTATATATCATTGTATTTAAAATTTTCAAAAATTTTGTAAAATAAGTTAGTTTTTACCTTGACGCCCTCTAGCGGCGTTTGTGAGATGAGTCAGCAACAATAGTTTATACACCTGAAAATAATGCTTAAAATGCACTTCTAAACGAGACCAAGCTACTAAATTCGGTTAAAGCCAAACCGGATTATTAGCACTTTCTATTAAACTTTAACCTTCCCACCCTTTTAGAACAAAATTACACCTGAAGCTTCTTTGTTTAGAAAACATTAAAGAATAAAATAGTACCACTTATTGATACACTTTATTTGATTTTTTTGAGAAATGTATATTTTTATGTTTTGTTGTTACCCTTACGCCCCTAGGCATCCCACAGACTTGAAAATAATTTCCAGCAATTTCTCTTGATCACTTTTATCTAAAAAATTTTTTCCCGGTAGTTATACCAGTAGTAGTTTCTGAGATATAGCCGACTACCTCTCTTAGTGGAACACCCGGTACGTACCAGACGATAGTAAATAAAATTTTAGCCTTGTCTCCCACAAGGCTAAAATTTTGTGGTGCAGGTTATAAATTGCCATCCCGACGACTTTACTATCGTCTGGCACAAACTTGTAAACATTAAAATAGGTTTTAATTTTTTTTGACTCAAATATATGTGAATTACATTATATCAAAATTTTAGCTTTGTGGGAGCAGGTTATTTTTTTGACATATTTGAAATTTTAATGGATGATGAAGTAACCGGGGGATGCCTGCCAGAACGGAACTTTTATAACTGACCGATAGTAAAATAATATTTAAAAAGTTTCTAGCTTTGTAGGAAATGGGTTAGTCGGATGGTTCACTAGCTCTCCTACTATAAGTACCGTGGGCGGCGGGTTTAAGTTGATTTGCTAGTTCAGAGAAATCAACTGGACTAAACAGGCTCAGTCTCTATAACCCGGGATCAGGACCAAAGCACTCACATTGTTTGGAGTTTCTTTTGACGTGTACCCAACGAAGATTTTTCAATTAATGAGTCCGCCATAACAATAGAGTCCAACATATTTACAATTTTAAAAGGGATTCCGGTTTTCCTTTTGGAACTTTAATACAGAATCCTTCGGAATGTGTATCTATTTCATGATCTATCTCCATCAATATTCTTAAATGCGTTTTTGTGACTTAAATCATCCAAGATGCAACTTCTAGCCAGGGCCGTATTTAGGCAGTGGCGAAGTGGGCGCCCGCCAAGAGCGCAACTGCCTAGTGGTGCAAAATCGACTATTAAAAATATTTTTTTTATCAGTTGACAGTACCGTAGTCATATTATTAATATTATTATTTACTGACAAAAAAAATTAAATAAATAAATTACAACACAGCAACTTTATAACAAATTTGGACCTACATGGATTCCTAATTTAATTATTTTTAATAAATTGACTAATGTATAAAATATGTGAAAATATCAATTTATCTTAATATCTACAGCGAGAACGTAACTCTTTAAATTTATTTAATATTTAGGCTGCAGATAAATTGGTATTTAATAAATTGGGGGCAGCACCAGTTCTTTTTTTTTTGAACGTTACGTTTTAGTAGGCCTGCTATGCACAGTATTTTTGTAACTACGACTTTATTCCATAGCAGTAAAATTTTGGACTTTTATTGTTTATATTTGTTAATTGTTACACAACGTTTCGGTTATCACTTCAAAAAGGTTGGAGATACATCACTGACCGAAACGTTGTAACAATTAACAAATAAAGACAACGAACGTCCAAGATATTAGTGTTATTGAAACCATAACATTGTCTAACACTTTCTACGATTTTGTTGAGAACATTTATTTTAAGTTTAATCATCCACAAATAAGGATGTATAGTTAATTTACATTCTACTTCTTTTAGTCAGATACAAACAGTTGTTTTATGTAAACTATGTTTCTTTTAAATAGTAGGCTAATATTTTAATATAAAGAAAATATAGAATTTGACACAAATTCCATCGCAAAAGTGGTATTTTAAAGAAACGAAATTCTCGGTAAAAAAATAACTTAATACCTACAACTTTGCACTTTTGTGAAATTTCCGGGAATACTCCCCAAATCCCCCGGTGTTTGTGGGGCCGGCCATACCTAGATACGGCCCTGCTTCTAGCCGGTCGGTCTTTCTGACCCTAGGCATTTCATAAAAATAACTATCAACTTTTAACTAGCGCAACTTGTATGGTTGGGTAAAAATTTAGCCTCGGTTACTACATAGTCGAAGCGATACATTGCGCGAAGCGAACGTTATTGTACCCTGGCCTTAGCAAATACAAGGTATACTGTTTAATTGACTTATTTAAAAGAGTAAATTGTATTTTAAGTTTAATTTTGTAATTGCTCAATATCTAATTTTTTTGGTCAAACTCACGTTCGTGGACAGGCACAACTTCTAAAGTTTTTGTGCTTCTTTTCATAGCGTTTTTTAGATTAAGTGGATAAAAGTTCCAACGCTGCACCACAAGGGCGTAGCTAGGATTGTATATAAGGGGAGGGGGGCAGACAAAAAAAATCCTAGATTATATTGTTTGTTTTGATCGTTGTTTTTACCATATGAGTTTCACATGGGCAGTGGACGTAGTCATTTAAAAAGTTGGCACAACATTGGCCTTCCCTCTCACCCCACATCCCGCCCAGCCGCTCCGCTCATATGTCTATTTTAGTTAGGGTTCTTTACTACTTTTTTTTAAGTTCTTTTGGGTTTTGACAAAACGTTTTATGATTAATTTTTCTAAAACAATAAAAAATACGCTACCCTTGTCGTTATAAGTGACATTTTTTAGAGATTACATCACGTATAGTTGGATTTCACTAGCCAGCCTTTAAGCTTGTTAGTTTCTTAGGTCTTATAAGAAGCGTTGCAAGTTATGAAACTCGTCAGAATTACAGTTTACCAGCGAACGACCGCCCTTCTAAGGGAGGGCAGCTGCCCGTACCTTGCTTCGCCCATGCTGCACCATCTGCAGCGTCCAAGATAACATCTACAATATCGTCTGCTTTCATAACTTCATCGAAATTATTTACTTTTCCTAATATGACTTAAATTATTCAAAACAAGACCAGTATTGACAAGTGCTTGACAAAAAAATGAGTCTAACCATAACCCCAAAATATCCGACAGTATCTTTGCCCACCTTAGAGTAATTTATTGTTGATAAAAAAACGCGTGCAATTAATCATTACTTCCGCACGCTGGTAGAAAAAAATTTACATGATACTTATTGTAAAAGTCAAGAAAACAACAAGAATGTGCAAACAGGATTACTCTATTTTTTACGGTTTTCTCATTATCCCGTTAATAGACTACCCATTTTAATTGCTCAGTAAAATTGTTAAAACTTAATAAAACTAACCCTTTATTACACTTAATTACGATTCACTCTTTGAGATTTACTATAACATACGACTTATCTAAACTTTTAAAAATTACGTCTTTTAAGTTAAGTGCCATTAACTTCAATGCACTTTTCAAGATTTGACAAGAAATGATTCATGACACGATGAAGAAAAACCTGATCTATTCACCGGACCTCTTTAGAAATTCGGACTTTAAGATCTTGGATGTTTCCTGGACAAGTTACAAAAACCTTTGACTTTAAATAGCCCCACAAAAAAGTCTGGTGCAGTTAAGTCCGGGGACCTTAAAAGCCAATTTAAATCCCCAAATGGTAAAATAGGTCGGCCATTAAATATTTCTCACAGAACTCTTTTAGAGTTTTTAGCGGTATGTACTGTCGCTATATCTTCTTTTATTAAGTTACTTTTTATGATTTCATGCCAAAAAACTCGTTGTTGAACTAAATAATCCATAAGAATTAAAAATAAACATTAAATTATGTGTTAAAACCTAATGATGCTTTATTAGAGAAATAACATTTCCTTGTTTTGTGACAGGTGCCTACTCGATTAATAATATGTTGATTCAAATCCCAAAGGTCATAGAAGATAATAATATTAAAATAGGTAGTTTATTATATTTAACAAATTCTACTTATATTTTGTAAATAAATTATAACTATTTATTCATTACAGTAATAATAGTCAACTTAGAAATCTGCATTTTTTATCTTGAAATTTTTTAAAAATAAACCTTTTATTTTTATACCACTCGCCTTCTTTTACTACATTTTAGCCTATAAAGTGCAGAAAATATCTTTTTTATTTTAGCATAATAAAACCGTTCTTCTAAAAAATATCTTAAAAGCCGTATCATTTTCGTTTGTTTTGCGATCTTAGAGCCTCTAAGTGTTGGTTTTAGTGTATTTCCTAAAAGCTGAAAAATGGTGAAGAAGTGCGCCTGTAGTGGCAAGCAGTTGACATTAGAAATAAAGATGTTTCAAATGCTCAGTTTCTAAGATATATTCTTTCTATTTTATGAAATTTAATAAAAAGTTTTAGCATCTAAGTTCGTAAGCATGAAAATAAATTTTGACTTTTACATTACATTAAAGTGTAGTTATAAAAATAATATACCTATAACATCTTTAAGTTGTAAAGAAATGTTTGGTTTACCCAAGTAAAAATGCTTATGATTTACTAAACAATTTTTTTAACTTATGACTTTTTATTATTAATTAAATAAATCATTTTCGCCATCGCATTTTTTAAAAGGATTCCTTTTATATTAAAAAAGTAAAAAAAAATACTTTCCCAATACTTTTCTTGTTTCGATTTTTTTTCAAGGAAAAACTACTTAAAATTTAAAACCGCATTCTTGTTTATAGAATAATACTGGATAAATATTTTTATATTTTTAAAAGAAAATTTGTTTAAACCTCTTTTGTAGGTACCTAGTTCTCTAGAATAAAGAATATAATATATTCTTGTGTATATGTGGTATTAAACAGAATATTATTTCGTTTAATACCACTTTTTATAAAATAAATAGTAAATTTACATTGAAATATATTTTTGCAATTTTTTATCTGATAAGTTACTATAATTTGATATTAAAAATATTTTTTTAATCCTCAAATAGTAACAGTCCAATTATACGTGACAAAGGAATATAAGGATACGATTGGCAGCATAGATTCGACCTTAACACCGCTGTTACAGATCATACGGTTCTCGGGTATTAAACTGAATATTTTCTTTTTTTTTGCTTTTGGACCTCTCACTGCCAAGCTTTCTGGCGAAGTTCAGCATGCGTATCTTTGGACAACTGACTTCTATATTTTCTTTTCCTTTGCAATCATAGCTCTGGCCGTGGTCGATAAAATTACCTGTGAATAAAATATTGAATCTGTGTATTCTAAGGTGTCTTTGTAACTAATAGTCCGAGAGCTGGTGAACAATATCTTGGCCTAGAACAATAGCCTTAAGAATCCAAAACAAGTCGGAAGTCCGACCTAAATTGTAAGAAAATTCATATAATAAACCATTTCTTAAATGAATATAAAATAGGTATTTGGCAAAAACTTTTGGTCCTAAAATATTATTCAAATAGGACGAATTCTTACATTCTAGATGGAGAGCACAACAACAAATCTCCATTATTTTTTATAAATCATTTATTAGGTCTGTTATCGACTATGGCAGTATTTTCTATAGTACTGTTAGCAAAGTGCATCTTCAAAAAGTAGATAGAATCCAATCCAAAGCACTAAAAATATGCTTGGGGGTAATGAAATCATCTCCAAATGCGGTTGTAATGGTGGAGGCATTAGAACCTCCTTTATGGTGCAGACGGGAATGTTTAGCTGCAAAATATATTCTTAAACTACACTTTGCAAATAGTCCCTTATTAAATAAAATTTATGCCTTATACATATACAGTATGACAAAAAAATATTGGGATAAAAAAATCCACCCGCTTTGGCTATTGCTTACGGTAAATGCGAAAATAAAAACTTTCTATCGACAAATTCTCCAAAAGTGCAAAATATTTATAAAATAAGTTACCAAGCCATTTTTATGAAACCGCCCATTTATATGCCCACATATCCATCGGAAGGTACATGTCATATAACTTTCAATAATGCAATATCATCTTTTTCCTCTGACACTCTTTTTATGTACACTGATGGTACCAAAGATCAGGACAAAGTCGCTGGCGCATTTTATATTCCTTAAATAAAATATTCCGAAAGATATATGTTTAATCAAATCGTATCCATTTTTTCGGCCGAAGCTGCTGCAATATATTACGCAATGAGATGGGCTGTGCAACAAAATAATAAAAGTTTTCTTATATGCACGGACTCACAATCTGTTTTAAAGAAGAAAAAAACTTAATTTCCCACATCTCTACATCTCAAAAATAAAATGTATACTTTCAAAATATCCCAATAAAACATTCAGTTTTATCTGGACCAAAGGACACGCAGGAATAAAAGGCAATATGGAAATTGACAGAATTGTCAAATCGAGCAATAAAGGCAACTCTATAATGGATGTTTCCTTGGTTATACCCGACCTAATCTACGAACTTAAAATATGTACACTTCAAAAATGGAATATGGAATGGCAAGCCTAGGGAAGACAAATAAACACACATTATCCTACATCGCAATGGTTTCAAAAGGCGAACTACCCCAGAAGAATAGTGTCAACTATCCGTAGATTAAAACTAAACCATGGAAGATTTCCTGCACATCTACACAAAATCGGTGTTAAACCAGATCCATTTTGTCTATGCGGAGAATTTGGAAATATAAACCACCTACTTTTAACTGTCCTTTACATAAGGATAAAATTGATGAATTTATTTGTTACCTCAATAAAAATAATATGTTAAACCCTTTATGGATGCCCTACATTTTAATATCAAATAATCCCAAAATCTTTAAAGAAATTTATCTTTTTATTAATAATACATTAAAATTAAAAATATAACGTAAACTAAATCATGTCTAACCAGAACCATGTTAACCATAAATGTATTTCCCTTTAATCCGAGTCTACACTGTATGTTATTTAAAAATGTCCTGATACACCTCTGGGCGAGAAGCGTGTGTCCCTGTTTTAATTCCTATTTATCCTACTCTCCCAATCTATTTGGTTATATTACCTTTTGAATAATAGTAAATACACATTGCACACAAACATGTGTTTGTAATAAAATAAACTTTGACCTTTATTCTTTTTATGACCCTAATAGAAATATTTAATTATTCAATATAAACTTTCGTGGCCAAAACACCAGTTTGTAAGGCCATCATACCAAAAAAAAGTGTTTTTGAAGCATCTTATTTTTTTTACCAAGTTAAATATCAAAAAATTTAAAAATAAAAAGCTAGATCATGGGCGCTGTAGGTCACGTGGTTTCGCAAGATTTAATGGCGTCGCAGTAACCTTGAGCAAGAGATACAGCCGATATACGCTCGCTCTTTCTTGCCCCTTGAGCTATGCCTACAGCTTAGTGCTGTTTACACAAATTGATCTGCCATTTTAAGGTTATTTGTCTTTAAGTACCTCTATTACTCTCCCAAAATCTCAAAGGCCTCAAAAATATTTTTGGATTTGTTTAAAAAACCATTTTGCAAGAATCTGTTAACATTTAGACCCGACTAATAATTGATCTGGCATTTTTATTTATTAATCTTTTAAATATCTAACTTAAAGATATACAAATTTATAAATGCCTTAAAACATTTGTTTTAATAAAGACATTTTTCTTTTAAAACAATTCAATGGTTGGTAGGGGACAGCAGATAATTATAATAATTTTTATAGTGCTTCAAGAACCTAGTCAAAATAGTCCAGGAAACAAACCATTTTGCCTAGAAAAATGGTTTGTCCAAGGATCAAAATCGATATCTTGCCTTGGGGGTGGTTGCCAAGCCATCTTGAGGGTCACTTTTTTATATTTTGTTTTATACATTTTTTTTTGTAAAATGCACACTTTTCAAGTTATTTGCGCTTAAGAGTCGAAGTTTATTGTCAATAAAATCAACGTTTTTAATCTTTTATTTTGCAAATAGGATAAGTACGCATTTCATCAAAAAACTGTAAATAACAAATTTGTAGCCTTAAAAAAACGAATAAAATGTTTTTTTTTTGGAATTGCTGTGGAACCAATACATACCAAGTTGTGGTTTGTTAAAGGTTAGCTGTTATTCATCAAACACAAAAGGATTTAAAGACAAAATCCACGTATTTTTCAAGGAAAACTAATTATAACTCCTTTGAAGCATTTTCAAAGACCTTTTTTAGAAGGGTATTTATGTATGTTGAGTGAGTTAAAATAAAAATAAGGTTAGACCAAAATTTTTTGAGTGCAAATATCTTCGAAAACAACCGCCTAATTTCCACCCTAATTAAAATGAGTCGTAGCCCCCTTTTTCAATTCTTTTTATCTATGTATTATAACCGCATTTTAAAATTTTAACCGATTTAAATTGCTAACATTTTAAACAGTTTTAATATATAGAACCTTATAGCTCTTGGAAAAATCAACAAAATGGTTTTTTAAAGAACTTTTTATCCCAACAACTAAAGAAGTTATACTTAAAAAACCAATTTTTAAGAGCATTCTAAAAGCAATTTAATGCATTTTTTAAAAACAAATCGCTGTTTTGTACTATTTTTTGCTTTGTAAGATTATAAGGGATAGGTTTTTAAGAATTATTACAAAATTAAATTAGTAATACTTTTAAAGCAGTCACATTTTTTAATTAAAACTGTGTGACAATATGCTAATTTTTCTAGAGTAAACAATTTTTTTATTAAATCATAATAAGGTTGATTTTCAAGGGTTAAATTATATTAAATAATGTTTCCAAAGACTTAAATAATTATTTTTTAATATGAGCCTATTTTTATGTGACTTAAGCTTTAATATAAAAGTTTTAAAGATTTTTGCAATAGGGGGTAGTTTTTACTCCTAAAAAATAAAAAGCCACCTTCTGCATAATGGAGATTTTAAAGATGAGGGTAAGCTTAAGCTTAATCCCAAATGTTTACGCAAATCTATGCATTTTGAAAAATTTCAGTTTTCAATTTTTTTAACTTCGTTTTCTGGACTAAAATTGTTTACCAGCTGTTCTACTATAACCTTATACTACATAGCACACATTTTACATAAAAAAGTATGCATAATTTCTGTATATAAAATTAAATATATTTTACTTATTATGCTCCTACTTTAATTACATCTTATACTTGGCGGTATTTATAATTAGTCCTGTAATTTTTATTTTGTAACCATAAAGCTTTAAGCGATTTCCTCCAAACATATTTCTTTAAAGACATGTTTTAAATTTCAATTTCCATTCTGTTTTTTTTTTTAATTTTGAATTTTTTGAAATTTTTGAAGTAAAAAAACATTTTTTTTTAAACTGTTAAGTGCAAACCAAACCTCTTTCCATTAAAAAACAATAAAACATAATCCATTGTTAATTTTTCTTTTTGGGTCTAAAATATATCTTTATAAAATTTAAAAAGGTGATATTGTTATTTTAAATAGTTTTTATTATTTTTATTTGAGATGATTTCCTAAGGCTAGTGTTGTTAAAAAAGATATGTACGATTAATCAACTGACAAGAAAGAATAGGGCCTTTAGATGTTTAAGGAAATACAAAGGGGTAGGATGTAATAAAGTAAAATTTTAAATAAAGTTTTTTTATAAAATAATTTTTAAATTTTAAATTAAATTTTAAAGAATTTACCTTGGACATTAAAGTTCTATGTAACTATTGTCTGCAAATTAACAAAAATTATTTTTTAAAGAGATAAAATAAAAATTTTAATTTTGGAAAAGAATAAATATAAAAAAGTTTGAGACAATGTAATGGTAATCCCTTGGTAGTGCCTGCAATTTATAACCCGATATTTTTATGGAAACAAAAATAATTTCATACCAGTATTAAAGAAATAAGGTATTTCATTGAAAAAAGGTACACTAAAAATGTAGTTGTTAATAAACTTTTATTAATCGTGGACAACTTATATTGTGAAAACAAAAGAAATCTATTTAACTGAAATTTTAAAAGTCAAGAATAGCTGAATTTTGAAGAGGGTGGTCAATACGGATTTTGTAAATTTTAAGGGTACAAAAATATTTGAATGAAGAAAAGTTTTAAATTTAAAAGAAAATTTTGGGAATGGAAATTTTAGATAAGTTTTAAGATTTAAGTTAAACAGCAGAACTTATTACACAGGGGTTTCTGTTAAATTAACCCAGAGAAGAGAAAAAATCACTTAAGGCACCAAAAAAAAGATGTAACAATAAATGATTGGTGCCTAAAGTTTTAAAATTTAATCAGCTTGAAAAGGTAATTCACTAATGAAAAGGTTTGAAAATTGGAAAATTGTGCAGTCCGCTACAAAATTCAAAACGAAACAATTTTCTTTAGCTCGATTTTTAAAAGATTTGGGGGTTATAATTAGGCGGCTGAACTGATCGATTGAGAGAAAAAAAATTAATTTTTTGGAAAGTAGCTCCATCTTTGGACAAAATAAATAAAAAATGATCGGGTTTTTACTTTGCTCTTTTTATTTAACATATAACAAAAAAATTATAATATAATTAATAAAAAATTAAAAATTTAAAAGATTTATTTAAATTGATAAGACAGTAATGATTAAAATAAGAAAATTTGATAACATGATAATTTAATTAAAAAAGCTATATAACTGACACCGTACATGGCCATTGCACTGAGCCAGGCAAAAATAAAAAAAGGTTAATTTATAAATAGACTTATCTTTTTATTTCTGGGAAATCCTAATGCCCAAACTAAACTCCCTTTTGGGCTGGACAACCCCCGCCCGAAAGCCAACCATCTATACGGAAACATTCCCGCTGGACCAGCAACACTGCATTCGCCAAAAAACATAAACCATAAACCGCTTGGGCTTTTTCCAAACGACCCGTGGTTACGTACAATAGAAATCCATAAAAACTTGGGAAAAATTTCCAAAACTCCAGTTGGAAAGCCCAAAAGATAATATTGAAGAATGAAAAAACTCGAACGTAAAAAATTCGATGAAAGCCAAACAAAAAGGTAGGTATGGAAAGGGAAACTATTAAAATTGACGAAAATGCCATTTCAGATTTATGGCCACAGAATGACTTTAAAATTCATAGAGGATGTTACATAGGTTATAAAATTTAAAAACCCCTTTAAAACTGCAAACCGGCTAAGAAAAATAATAAACTATCCCAAAACCTTTTTTGTTTATTCAAAATATAAAAAGAACCATTTTCAAATCAATCACGGTATTTATCACCCCTTCCATAAAAAAAAACAGGTTTAAGGTCTTGGTGGTATGAAACTGTTGCACGTCCTTTTGGCGGGAAAATTTTAAAATTTCAAAAAGGAGATAACTATTCGCATTGTTTGTTATTTTAAAAAATTTCAAAACAAAAACCCCAAGGGCACAGTTTTTAAAACATAACCTATCACAAAACAAAGGTTTTATTACAATGACTTAAAAAATATAGAGTAAAAAAACGCTTTCCCCATTCCAATTAAAAAATCAAACTTGGATGCTCCTAATGTATGCACTTATAAACGCTTTTCCGGGGTTTTATTTAAAAGAATATTTAAGTATTGATGACTTAAAAGAAATAAGTAAGCTAATATTATAAATCACAGGTAAATTAAAAAAAGGGCAATTAAGTTGTGTTGTTATTTTTAAGTGAAAATTTATAAATCCTTGTAAAAACGAAAAATTTTTACAACCCCTTTTTCCCTTATCAATCCTTTATCCCATTTTTTAAATTTTGCATTTTCTCCTCAAAATATTTTTTACCAAACAATAAAAAAAAAGAAATATACTTTTTTTTTTTAAAATTAAATCACCTTTGGGGGTTCCCGTTTTTTGTTTAGTTATCCTAAAAGGCTAAAGTGTTGATTTTGGTTGAAAACGACGGAAATGTACGCTCTCAGTATCGAACTACCGACAAGAAAGAAATAGGGCTTTTTAGATGTTTTAGTACTCGGAAATATCTTATTAAGGGTTGATTGGTTGTGGCTTCTATATAAAGTTTTTTATGTATAATGTTAAATAAACTTTTTTACATAAAATAAATTTTTAATTTAAAATTAAAGTTTTTGAAAGCATATGTTTCTCTCTTGCGACAGTTTAAAAATGTTCAAAGTTAATGTGAACTATTGTCTGCAGCATATCAACGGTTTACAACAGGCTGTTGATTTTTTTTAAATTGACTATTAAAAGTAAAATTTATTATATTTTTAGTAAAGAATAAAATATAAAAACAACTTTTAGAGACAAGGATTATTATTTTAGTCCTTCGGGGGTTTCCTTGCAAATATGACTCCTGATATATTTTATGGAAAAAAGTACCACTTTATTGACACTTGTATGTATTTTTTTTTTGATTCCTTGATGAAACGTACAGTTGTATTCATTGAAAATGGGTACACTAAAATTGTTGTTGTTATGTGTAAATCGGTTTTGATTGAATTTGACAAGCCTGTCAGTGCAAAAAATTTTCAAAATGAACTGAAATTGAAAAACCTCAAATAATAGCTAGAATTGAAGATGGGTGGTAATACGTGATTAGGGATTTTACCGGAAGAAGCAAAAAACTATTTCAAAAATTAAGAAGTTGGGTTCAAGGGGGTTTTTTGAAAAAAAAATTTGGTCTGGTCCAGCATTTTCCCTCCCTGCAGATAATGCATTTCTGGGAATATCTAAGGCAAATCCTTTTGAAACTGCAAAAACGCGTCATTGACACAGGATTTTCCCGGGGCTCAACTTACCGCTAGCAGAAGAGTCAAAAATCTGACAAAAACCGCGTACTGCAAAAAAATTATGCTCACAAAAAAAAAAAATTTTTCTTTTCCCCAAATTATATATACCGTGACCACCGTTTTTTGGGAAAACGGGAGTATTCATAATGAAAAGGTTTTAGTCAACATATAATGGACAAATTTGCTACCGTCCAGACAATACAAAATTCGAAGAACGTACACTAGCAAACTTGCTTTCAGACCGGGCGATTTTCGTAAATTAGGGGTTGGATAAGGCTTATGGACTTGTCTGCTGGCGATTGGGGAAAAGGGTTTTTCGCCGAACATTACATGGCTGTTCTGGAAAACGTTATGCTCCCATCTGTTGGACAAATATATCCAAATAACTCATTTGTCTTTCAGCAGGATAACTGCCCGGTCCATACCGCAATTGCTGTGAGGGAATGGTTTCATTGTAATAATATTGAAGTCTTGCCATGGCCCGCTTACAGTCCTGATATTAATCCATAGAGAATGTTTGGGGCCTAATTGTAAAAGAAATATATAAAAGAAACCAAACAATTCCAATGAATTATGGGAAGTTATCCACGACTGCTGGGAAGAGCTTGATCCAAATGTTATAGTGAATTTAATTAACTCAATTTCAGACAGATTGGTTCAAATAGTTGAAAAAAATGGTCATATGACCAAATATTAATTTTTTATTTTTATTTTATTATAAATCATATATTACATTATAATTAAATATTAACTATAATTTTCAGTTTTTGTTATTATTATTGGTTACGTTGAGTTTAAAAATTTGCGTTAAAGAAATATTCTAATACATTAAAATCATTTATCACATTTTATGTTTTTGTTTTGTCTATCGACGTTGATAAGAAAAGCCTGATTTACGCAAATATGGCAAAATGTAGTCATAAGACTTGTACCATTTTCAGTGAATACAACTGTACATAAAAACCGTCTTTGCAATTTTCTCGTCACAATTACCGATCTTGTAAGGGCAAAATTGCTTTATTTAGCGCTTATTTTAAATAATATTTAAACGGTTTATTTTATTTATAATAACAAATAATAATTGTAAATATATAGTTTTGTGGCGGGTTCATGTTTTGGATGTCTTTGTTGTAATTTCTCGCCTTAGAATTTTCTAGAAAATGAGACCACTTTGGTCCTTGTCTCGGGGTATAGCCAACTGAGCCTACTCAGCCCTGCTGACAAATTATGACAAAACGTTATAAAAATTAAAAAGCTTTCAGATTTTCTAAATTAAAAAACAACCTTAAAATTTGCTTTTAATTTCTATTTTGTTTTTTTTAGCCGACTTGCCACCCGAAACGTAGATTAGTGTTCTAAACATTTTTGGTTTTTTGGGGGGTTTTTCTTTTTTTTTTTTTTTTGTTTAAGGTGATTTGCAAGTTCATTTGGGTTAATGGGACTGAGCAGGCTCAAATCACTATATCTCGAGACAGAACCAAAGTGGTCTCAGAAAATTTTAAGAGAAGTAATCCTAGCAAATCATACTAAAACAAATGTATTGTTTTACAAAATACTTTAGGACATAAAATTAAAATATTATTTTTTTGGTTTTAAATGTTTCATTGATTTTTTTTTGATAAATTATATGAATGCGGAAATGGCTTTATTATGTTATAGTACAGGATTCGAATAAAAAGCTACCTTTACCCATCTGTTAACCGGATGAAAACTATTTTTATTAAAAAAGTATGTAATTAAATGTATTACAAATAGGTTTCCTAAAAAATTATGGTCAAAGCTATAATTAATTTTTTAAAAACTTAAAAAAAATAATGCTTAGTGTTTATTGTTAATTTTTTTTTAATATTCATGAAACTACTGATATAAGTACCACTAAAAATGTTTTTCTTAAATTTTCTAAAAATGTTTTAAATAATTTCCTTAAATTTAAATTTATATATTTTACAGCGTGTAAACTTCTGTCACTTGTACATTTAGCACGTAAAACAAAGAATAAAACTGCTAATACCACTTTCGAGGATTTAACAAAGTAAATAGTGGCCGCATATTAAAGAATACGAAATACGCTAAGTATATTTGATTTTTTACTTAATAAAAATAAATTTTAATACAAAAACTATTACACTAGAACCTAAATTTTTAATTATGTTGAAAATTACTTTTACGACATATACAGAGTAATTGATAAAATATGTGCAATCGCTTAGTGGTAGATTTCTTGGCCATAATTATAAAAACAAATATTAAATTAACAATTCTTTAAAACGGCCCCATTTTAAAATTTTCTTTTATTTTTAATTGAAATTTAAATAACACGCTTAGAGCATTGACAGAAATTCACCTCTATACTCCATACATTTGGAGGCAACTGAATGTACACCTCCACGCACTGTCTGGCACCATAACTCGGCAACTGGGATGGTCTAAGAGAATTTTTTGCCATCTACCCTTGGGATCCTACCTGCTTATCCACTTCGAAATTTGCAAACAACTTACCAACACCATTAAACTAGGCATTGAGACCTATATTCCTTATACCAGAAAGAACTCCAAACCTCCAAATCAGAAACCATGGTTTTATAAATCCTGTGACAAAGCCAGACTTTTAAAAATCCAAGCTCACAAAAAGTTTCTTTAAAACCCGATTCTAGAAAACCGACAGGCTAGAATTCAAGCAAGAAATCAGTATAATCAATTTTTTTCAGAAGCCGAAGACCATTTTCACAATCGGATAAAAGATAAAGTCCTCTCTTGCTCGAATGGCAGTAAATCCTTCTGGTCTTTTGCCAAAAACATTAGTCAAAACTTTGGCACTAATTCTTTTTAACCCCTAATTTTTAAACATGAAATTATGTTTACCTCTAAAGAAAAGCCGAACTATTTGCCAAACAACTTGCTGCAAATTCTACTCTCAATCCTTCCGTTAATTTTTCTCTTTCAACAGTTGTCCCAGTTTCTCATGAAAGGTCCAATATCATTTTAAAAGTGAAACAGATCAAGCGTATCCTTTTTTCTTTTAATACCAAAAAATCTTCTGGGCTGGATGGTATATCAGCAATCGTTTTAAAAAAATATGCCCCTGAGCTTGCACCCATCTTAACTCGCCTCTTTAGACTCTCTTACGATTTGGGCATTTTTCCGGAGAGCTGAAAACTACACGTGTAAACCCCAAGAAAGGATGCAAAACTCTCCCCTTTAACTATAGACCCATATCCCTTCTCTCTGTTGTTTGCAAAGTAATGGAAAATTTATTAATTCCCAAATTGTATTAAAAAAAAATAGAAAATTTCACATGACAGCCAGTTTGGATTCCGTTACAGAAGATCCACAGCTGATCTTCTTTTTTTCCTAACCACAACTGGAACTTGAAATGGAACTTGACATATCAAAAGCTTTTGATCGGGTATGGCATGATGGACTTCTTAACAAACTTCCTTCCTACGGTTTTCCACCTAAGCTTTGTTCTTGGCTCTGCAGTTTCCTTTGAAATCGACGTATGTCAGTTATATACTAATAAAATCATTTATGCAAGCACTATTGAAGATGATATTTTCAACTGTATCTTGATGATAAAGCATTTGGTTGTTTGGAAAACTAAATTAAATATGAGTTTATTTTTTATGTAAAATTAACTTTAAAGTTTAAAACTTACTTTTAAAATGCCTTTTTATTGTTTTTATTTTAAAAATCGATTATTTTGGCCTTATATTAAATAAATGTTGCCCAATTTTTAAAATATGTAATACCAGAAATATTTTGGTTTTGTTAGTTTTAAAATTTAAAATTTACTAAAACATGTCTAGTTTTGTCGTGTTTTTTTCGAACAAATTCTTGGAGTAAGTTAAAACAATTTTATTTAAAACCCCTTAAAATATTGTTATTTAAATAGTAGTTTTTTAGCTTATATATTTTAAAACATTTTAAAAAATTATTCGGCTATCCTTTTTATATTGGACATTATTTTAACATATTAAATTTATCCTTTTAGAAAGTATCTTACAACTTTTATTATATGTTTTTTATTGTTGAACCTGTAAGAGGATATAATGTTGGTTTTACTGGAAACCGCGAAAGCAAAAAAGTTGCGGAAAAGTGCGCTCTCGCGATGTCGAAGAGCTAACAAAGAAGGAAATGGCTTTTTAGATGCCCTGTCTTTCGAGTACGTGTCTTGAGAGGCAAGTCTATTATATTTTGAGAAATATAACATTATACTGTAAGCGTGTGCAAAAAAAAGTATCTAAAGAAATGTTTGCAAAAGAAAATAAAACAATTTATTTTGGTTAAAGAAGAGCCATTTTACAAATAAAATTAAAACATAAATATATATTTTAAAGATATAACTTTCTTTTTAAAATAAATCCTTGGCTTATAATAACAATATATTTTCAAATAACTTTTATTTGTAGTTGGTCATAGTTCTTTAGTTTTTTCAAATACAAATATTTGAAAATTTAAGGTATAGTGATGTTCTAATCGGTTGTTTTTATTAATAACCCAAAGCATATAAAAATAAAAAATATTATTGTTTTTTTATATACACATATTGGTTCTTGCACCATTTAATTGGTCAAAAACGTAAATTTAGTTTTAAAAAATATACATTATTAATGCATAAAATGTGTCTTGTAAATTTTTTTTTGTTTTCTAAAATTTTAAAAAATAATTCCTATTTTATAAAAATAATTTTACTACAAAAACCATTACACTAACACTTAAATTTTTATTTATGTTGTAAATTACTTTTTCGATATACAGGGTGATTCATGAGAAAATGCCAATACTTCAGGTACGTACTCAGGGTCCAAAACTAAGCATAAAAGTTCATACACATATGGGTCCGCAAGGCCTTCGTTTCCGATATACAGAGTGTTTATATTTTTTTAAATTTTTTTATGCTATGCTGAACATAATTTAAGACCAATAATTTTATTGAAAATTAAATACATATCGTTTAATTATACATTTTGTTTATTTATTTTTAAATTTTGCTATAATAAATTCAGATGCGTGTCACGCGTGGTATTTTTTAAATCCAAATATCTCGAAAACGGTTGCTCATATTGACTTTTAACAGGTATATCTTTTTGACATAAAAATAACAAAACAGTTATTTAATTTACTTAAAAATGTAATACAGTGCCGTACCAAAAAGTTGTTATTGTTCAAAATGGTAAAAGGCATGTAGGTGGCTCCCCCTACAAGTAAGAGCCGTACTAAGATTAGATTCGAATTCATCATACCAAAAAACCCCGGATTCCAAATTTTACTCTAATATTTACATTATCATAGATTTTAATTAAAAAAATAGAAAAATTAAATAAAAACTTTAACACGCTGTATTTTGAAAACGAAGGCCTTGTGGACCCACATTTGTATAAACTTTTAGGTTTATTTTTGGACCCTGACTACGTACCTGAAGTATTGGCATTTCCTTATGAATCACCCTGTATATGCCCTCGCTTAACGAAAGATTTTTTGGCCAAAATTATGAAAACAAATGTAGACTATGCTCTAAAACGGCACCATTTTAAAATTTTCTTTCATTTTTAAATTGAAATTTAAATAAAATTTGGCACAGTTAAAACATTGGTAAAAATTCACCTTTTGATAATAAACTTTTGTTTCTATCATGGACCAGTAGCGTAGCTACGGGCAATTTTATAATTTTTTTATAATTACTTTTGTCATAACATTTTCGGCCAAGTGATGATCGCGTTGTTAAATTTAGCAATGGACTTAGCAATTGTTAAAAGTTAACAACGTTTAAGAATGTTTAACAAAACGTCATTGTCAGTGTTATTCGATGATTTTAGTAGGCAACCTGTCAAAATCTGACATTTTGTTAAGCATTCTAAACCGTTGTTAACTTTTAACAATTGCTAAGTCATTCTAAATTTACAACGCGATCATCACTCAAAATGTTATAAAAGTATTATAAAAATAAAAATCGGACATTTAGTAAATCCTTTTTATTGCTTGGTTTAATATTTAAAAGGTATTCTTGATAAACTAAATGGTTTTCAAGATATTTGAATTTTAAATTTGCCTGTTACAAAAAAAAGTTATATTTAAAATTATTAACAATTACATATTTTTCAAAAATCTATGAGAAAAGATAACATGCATATATTTAACCAAGGAGTAACTACTTTAAATATTTTTTGTAAAAATTACTACTGCCTAGTCAGGCTTGGTAGTTTTAAGTAAAGTAAAATGCGCAAGTATTTTGAGGCAATGAAATAACTACGGCAATTTATCCCATATTATTTTATTAAATTCTGGGTTAAAGCAACCGTTTTAGAAATTATTGCTGCCGAAAATAAGGAATCCTAAGATAATATTTTTGTTTTACCAAAGCAATTTCTTGGTATATAATTTTCTAGCGAAATTACTGAATATATAAAAATACCTTTTTGAACTCTAGCTGGTTATGTTTGTCGTAAATTTAAATACAAAAATGTTGGTCAACAAAATTTACCGGATATAATAAACCACCACGTAGCCAATAATTTAATTTATCTATTGAAGATAATATAAATTACCCTAAAAATACTTGTAGATGTAAATATTGTATGACATTAATACCTACATACATTTCCGCGATAGGTACTTATTCTGTTATTTTGCAGAAATTTTACCTAAAACCCTTATTTATTTTAAGGTAAATAACACAACCTTTCGTGAACTTTTAGCAAGAAAGGTCAAAGATCAAGACGGCTGGCAATTTGCTTAACAAAAATAAACCACGCCAGTGTTTTATTTTAATTATATTTACTAATTAGTCTTTATTATATTAAGCTTATGCTTCTGCAAAGTTTCAGGTTAACTCATTGCCAGGAAGAAAGCTCTATAAAATTTTTTATTTGTCCAAATGGATTTGTAGAGTATTTTAGTAAAAATATTGTTTGGACACTTACAATATATTGGTTAATAATCACAGGTCTTAAAAAAGAACTATATAATACTGACACCTATAAGCGCCTGTGTAATAAAAGTGGTACGAGTACACACTTGTGATGCCGGTCACATAGGTGTTTTGGAAAAAAAACTTAATTTCACTTGGAACTTTATTCTGTGTGTCAACTGTCATTTAGTTGATTTGGTCGACTTATTTTTACAAATGGCAATGTGATGTATTACCTTATTGCCCGTTTATATTTTTGCAAAAATAAGTAGTTTTTGATTGTCTTGCGTGACATTTTGTGTATGTGTGTAGTCTTGCACACCTACATTTTTTAGGTTAAAATCAAAAGAAAACGTCTTTTTGTGGCTGGCCCGGCGTAAGTGTGCCATTTTTAATTCCCAGAAAATATTCTAGTTTTTTTTTACATCTGTGTTAATAATACAGTGTAGAGACGTGTTGAGTTTTAAGTTTAAGTAACCTTGTATTTAAAATAAAGGTAAAACCAGTTATGTAAATAAAAGTAAAGTTTGACATCAAGTAAAATAAATTTTCGTCTTTGTCCAAATTGATTTTTTGACGTTGCTTAGATAATTTTCTTTTTGGGGGATACAAAGGATATTTTCGCGACTTACCGTTTTTAACTACTGGTTGATAGCAGTTCTTTCCCCACCATTCTAACTGTGTTTAACCCGCCTATCCTCGCAAAAGGAAAAAAGGTTTACGTATGCCAACTTACTACTAATAAATTTAATACACTTTTAAGTTTAAATTTAAATGTAAGGTCTTTGGAGAGTTAAAAATAAGTCGAAAAGATAATATATGAACCAAATTTTTCATTTCATAAGATATTAGCTTTTCCAAGTCAACTATAACAAGTAAACTTTTCTTTATGAAATTTAAATATAATTGTATTCATCATCCCTTTGGAAATAAAATAATAAACCAAAATTTTTTGTCAATTCAAATAGTTGTTAAACCTATACAAAAAAATATCACAAGAACCAAAACAATGAAAAGCAGCGAATCCTACATTTTTTAAATTTAAACTTGACATAACCATTATTAACGCTCCTCCTGAAAAGTCATAGCGGTAGATATGGTTTTCAAAGAATGACGTACATCTGTGTTAAAATTCAGTTACCGCTTTGAAAAATAAACGGTATGCTTTAACTGTCCTAACAATGTTCAAAAGTTATGTCGCAAAATTTGATGACAGTGATTTTTTGCATTCACCAATCTGTAAAAACGAATATGATCAATACATGGACGTTTTGTTTTATAGCCAGATCTGGCATGATGCGCCTTTTAACAAACTTTCTTCTTACGGTCTTTCACCTAAGCTTGTTTCTTGACTTAGTTTCCTAAACGACGTATATCAGTTATTGTAGATTGTCCCTATGCCAGCTTTCACTAAGTTAATGCTGGGGTGTTTCAGGGTTCAGTTGTGGCATTAAATCTATTTTTTTTTACATTAACAGTTTCCTCTTTTTTACAAAAAGTTCTATTTAGAGTTTTGCTGACCAAGGTATCTTCCACTCTAATATTCAATTTTTCATGTCAATCTCTAAGCGTGATTTGGAAAAAAAAACACAGGATAATAAAGATATCTCTTTCACAGGACCTTAAACTTGGATTGAATAGCGAAAAATCTTGTTTGGTTTAATGATATATTCAAACACAACCATGTTCGCTATCACGAATAAAGTCTACCAATGCTATTTTCTTACCTATGAGCAGCCAAGTTATTAAAACAGAGACTCAATTAATCTTGATGGCATTACTTTTAAAATTAACTACAACTGGCAATAACACATTGCATCCATAGCCTCAGCAACTCCGTATGTACCCCAAAGAAGACCCTCTTATCAGACAACTCTTAGCATTTTTGATTTTATTGAAAGAAAAGCTGTTTATTTTGTTAATAATTCCATGCTTAAAGAATAACCCCTCTTCTGGCAGCTCTCAATAGAGCAACACGTAGTGCCACTCTTAGGGATCCTTTTACAGTCCAACTAGAGAGGCTCTAAAATTTCTACTTTGTTAGTTCCTTTACCTCTAGACTTGTTTGGACAACCTTATACCCGCAAAAGTTTTTGCTTTTCCTTGAAATCTCCGAATATTTAAGTCCCGTATTAATTAAGTCTCGCTTCCCACACCTAAAACACCCAAGGTACGTTAGTAGTGAGGCCTTTAGCCTTCATGGACTGTCCCAAGGTAAAATGACGTCTGTTGTAGTATCTTTTTATAACGAAAATCAACTAAGTATTCGGTGGAAAGCCTTGTTAAAACTGTTTTTTTTTACTACTTACTAAGGCAAAATTTTTAAATCAAAATTAATAATTAATACCTATTATTTTATTTTTTGCTTTAAATTTAAAAGTAAAAACTTCTTTAAATCATGGTAAATAATTTTGTTTGTACATATGCACTTCGCATTGTAACTTATTGAACATTAAATTCGTAGAAATTCATTGCATGGAAAATCGAATCATAAAAACATTTCCATTAGTTTTGGTTAATGTTGGTTAGTTCGGGTTAGTCAATACTAGTCAATAAATACAAAAAAGTGTAACCAATATTGTGTATAGTGAGTTTAAAGCGTCTCAATTTAGGGAAAACATAAATTTGACAACATCAAAAGTATTAAGTGTTGTGTGAAAGCTTTTACCGTAATTTTCGCATTTAGAGACCAAAGACGAACAAAAAACTGCCTGTTTAATTACAATTGCAAATTGGCTGTAAAGTGGTGTTATTTTATCTTTGTGTCATAAAAGTTAACCTACAACAACCATATGTTTTTAAACAATATTATTTACTTGCTGGTATTATTTTAACAATAAATTAAAAAAATGTATTTATTTGAACTTATTAATTTAAGAATAGTACTTTTTAAAATACGAATTTTAACTTATAATTTTAAACAGTCCATTTTTACGTGATCCTAAAGATACAATTGACAACAGCTTTGTCTGTGGCACAGCTTTATTACAGGTTTTGTTTTACTGTTAAGCTCCGCTAACTGCAACTTCAATAATTCGGATTCTCTGGTAATCCGAACAAACTCGGTATTCTATTAATCATATAACTTGTAAATTAGAAATCCCCATCATATTCCTCGAATCGTGATCTTAAAGATTTGATAACACTGGCACAGCTCAATCAAAGATGCAAATCATTCAGTTGTAATTAAAAAGATATGGCTGAAATATGTAATATGACACAAATTGTTACGACTTAAATTAAGTTACTAGGTTTGAGCTAAAAGTGAAAAGCGAAGAGACGATTCGTTGCTGTGGTACATGCATAGAGTGGGCTAAGGAAAATAGAGCAGATCTAACTGTTTTGTCTATGCTACGCACAATAAGAGAACAGGCAATACATGCAAAGCAAGCTAATATTAAAGGACAAAACTAACTGATTTTTTAAACCTAATTTTTAACACTTTTTGTCCTAAATATGTTTGCCTTAATTTCTGTGTACGGCCCAGCTTATTTTGGTTTATATTAAAAATCTTAAGTAATTTTAAGTAAAATTTTATAGTATAGTATATTATTTCGCAATTTGAGTTAATAAAGTTTTAAAGGACTTCTGTATTTATTAAATTTTATTACTCTTAAAAAAGTTTTAATAATCTAGATGTTTTACTTATTCTGATTGCCGCAAATTTTAATTATCCGGATTAGCGAAGCTTTACTGTATTAATAGTGTGCCTCTTACGTTAGATAGCTTTTCCTTGTGTATTTTATAGCACCTCTACTCTGTGCCTAACTCTACTCCAACCCATGAATAGTATACAGATCTATCTATTTTAAGAAGTTTTTGAGCAACACCTAGATATAAGACTTGCAGACAATTTTTTTTATATTTATTTAATATAATGTTTATGAAGTTTTATTTTTTACAACAATTATTTTTTCTTATATTCTGTAACATAAAATTAATCTCTTGGTTTTAAAATGCACAATATTCTATACCTAATATAAACATTCTAATCGTGGATTTCAAGTACTCATATAATACATTCACGTAAAACCAAGTCAATAAATGTTTTAGTTCATGCGAACGGAGACTGCAAATTCGAACTATAAACATTCTGAAGAGATAGCGGACCAGCGATAATGGCTGATTGACGATTTGTCTGGCATTGCCCAATAAAATTCCCATGTATATATTTATTTGATGAATTCAAGACACGTGGATTCGTATACAGTTATATTATCAAAATTTTATTGAAATTTTTCAAGTTTTTTAAAATTTAAAATAAATAATAATTTTATTGTAACTGTCGTTGTCGTATAAAAATAGTGTTTTCTATGAGACCAGCTAAGTTAGGCAATACTTGGCACGGTCTGTAACTATAAGAAGTTTTTTACCCACGAAGGCCTAAGTAGTAACCCTTACTAGTTAAGCCTGTGTGGCTTTTATAAGGATAAAAGACTTCTTACTATTTTCAATTAATTTTTTAAATAAAATAAAAGGCCATTTATATCCTTTTTTATTAAAAATATATTAAATATAAAGTTCTCATTTATATTTTTTAAGATAAAATAAATCAATGTATGGTTAAAAAAATCTGAAAAAATTCAATATGTTTAGAGTGTTTTAAGAATCATGGTACAACGCTTAATGAAAAGTCCTTTGGCCAAAAATAGGACAAAAATATTTTATAAACTTTATAACGGTTCAAATTTTAAGATATGGGGTGTAAAAGAAACATTTTTAGACCTGCAATTTCTCCTGATCTATGAAATCCACCGTTCGATTTTTATTTATACATCAATAAATAATAATAACTTTATTCTTCTTTAGCTTATTTATTAAAATGTTTACTTAAAATGTATCATAATTCAAAAAATATGGGACAACGGTGAATAGAAAATTCCCCGGCCCAAACAAGGCCAAAATGTCATATAAACATAGCTCCAAAAAGGCCCCTTAAAAAAAACAGAGTTAAAATTAGAATATCTTGAAAATCATTAAGTTTACCGAGGTGTTTCAAGAGTATCTCTTTTATGTAGAATACAGCAAACAATAAGCAAGATATATTAAATTATTAAAAATTAATACCAAAAAAGTTATGATAAAGTAATAGTTAAAAAGTTAATAAAATTGTCCGAGGCTACGCCACTAATACATAACAGTAACCAAATTTTTTACCAAAAGGTTAGTTAATGTTCTAGTTGCACCAAGGCTGAGATTCTGTAAAAATATAATTAAAGAGAATGTCCAAATAGGGATCACATGTCCTTGTTGCCCTTAAAGGTAACTCATAAGTTTGTCACTGTCTTAAAAGAGATAGAGAAAGGGAATGTCAAAAAATTTGCTTACAGAATCGGACCCCAAGTTTAATTTAAATCGGAAAGCCCGATTAAAAAATATAGGAAAAACCAAAATTTTTAAAAGTGTTCTTATACTGTGTATCTTAAAAATGTGGCCGTTTTGGAGCTATGTTCATAAATCATCTTTTTCTTATTTTGGGCCAAGAAATTTTTTAATAAGCCTTGTTTCATATTTTTAAAAGAAACCCTACGAGAAGTAATAAACTACAATATAGAAAATTTCTTTTAGCTTACTATTTTTTCCTGTTAAGCTTTTAAATTTTAAATTGAATTTTTTAGTATATCATAAAAAATTAAAAATAATAATAAATAAATATTAGAACTTGTAAATCTAATTTGCTTTAATAATTTTTTGCTCTATGTTTTCTTTTACTTCTGAAGTAATATTCCTAAATATTATTTATTAGATCTTATAATTTAAGTAAAAATTAAAATGTATTTTGTAAAATACGTTTTTAAAAAATTATTTTTATAAGGTCTAATATTATTTAAAACAGTTAAAAACATTTTGTAAATGTTCTTGCTTGGTTACAGGCTTTAAAAAGATTATCAATATAAACACTATATGGAGTGACTAAAAATTTGCTTTGCTGTTTTCACAATAAAGGCATTCATTATACTATAAAGGCATATAATTTACCAATTTAATGGGTAGAGATAAAAATAAATTATTTAATTTGCAAATTATTGCTTTTGTAGGTTTTAAAGAAAAAATAGTTCCAAAATATGTTTAGTTGATGAGCATGATTCTTGGCACACGTAAACTGGCATGTAATTTATGCTTATCTGTCTAGCCTTATTAAAAGACCCCAAGTCTCAAGTCCTTTTCAATTACTCTTAGGTTTTTTTATAGTGATAAATATATATTTCACAATATTAGAGAAAGCTGTTGTTTTCATTTAAGTAATTTGTATTGATTGGAATCTTAAAGACTTTTATAAATAATTTTAATATTTTTTTCGTTCCTAGAGAACTTACATTTACAAGACAATGGAGAAATTTTGCAGACATGGTTAAGAAGTATTTTTTCGAGTATTTTAAATTCTCATTGCGTTATCAGAATAAATATTAGATTTTCCCATATATATTGTGCATCCTGTGCTACTTTTTTGACTGCATGGGCTTATGCAATACGTCACATAAATTTTGCCATACCAGTGATATGACCGAATCACGTATCAGATTGTTATTTCCAATTCAAATTATTTTGTTTCTGTCTTTGGTAAAAGCAAATGATGTATTTCTGCCACCACTACTAATAAAATGGGGTCTTATTAAAAAAATTGTCAAAGCAATGGACTAAGATGGTAAAGAATATTCATGTTTAAGAGGAAATTACCCTTCGATGATGCTAAAATCAAAGGGGAAATATTTTTTGGACCACAAATAAGTAAGCTAATTAAAGAATCATAACAAAAATAAAATTTTTTGAAAAAACCCTTTGGGCATATTAAAACAATGTGTTAAGAGATTTGCCAAGAAAAATTAAATCTAAAAACCAAAAAATTTGATCGGGGGAAAATTTTTATTTTAACAACCAACATTCCCGGGATGAAATATGCCCTCAAAATTCAAAAAATTTTTTTTGGGATTTTTCTTGAAAATTTGGGGAGCAGTAAGTTTTAAAATGATGAAAATTTTTTTGGGGTATTTTTTTGAAAAAAAGGGGGAAAAATTTTTGGGCCTATTAATAACTGTTGGGCATTGAAGGGAATATTCCAGAAAGCCGTAAAAGACATAATTTTCTTCTACAGTCTCGAATAAAATACATATGTATATATTTTTTTATAAAATACAAAAAACTTGAAGTAATATACAAATTTTGTTTCTATTTTATTAATGTATTTCTTAAATAGATTAATAATATGATAATAAAATTTGTATAATAAAAAAGGTTAAAATTTTGTTAGAGTGTAAATAAGTTTAGCTACAGATTTTTATAGTAAAGTTGTTGTAATAAACCATTTAGCAGCTCAGGAAAAAAAACTATTTAAAAATCAAGTTGGCAGATACGAATTTTAAACATTATAATTTTTAAAAAATTTCCCTATATTTTAAAATTTGGGAACACAGAAAAATTTAATAAGGTCCTAGGGTTTCTGCACTTTAAAAAGATGTCATAAAGAACCATTACATGTTTTTTTTTGGGCCAATGCTAGCAAAAATTTTTTTTAATTTATTTATTAAAAAAATTTTTAAAATTTTATTTTTTTTTTTTTTAAGAAAAAAATTCCTTTTTTTTTTTTAAAATAAAAAAATTTATTTTAATAAAAAAATTTTTGGGGAAAAATTTTTTTTTTAAAAATTTAAAATTTTTTTTTTTTTAAAATTTTTTTTTTTATAAATTAATTTTTAAAATTTAATTTTTTTTTAAAAAATTTTTAAATTCCCGGGGATGTAGCATTAAATTTTAAACCCTTTTTTAAAAAAGGCTTTTTTTTTTTTTTTTGGGAAAAAAAAATTTAAAGGTTTTTAAAATTTTAAAAAAAAAAAAAATTTTTTTAAACTATTTAGTATTACCCTTTTTTCCCCTTTTAATTTTTTTTAATTTAAATTTTTAAACTTTTTCCTTTAGAATCCCCCCAAAAAAACTGAAAAATTTGGGTTTAAAAATTTTATCAAAAAATAATAAAAATAATAATAAGAATATTGGACATATTACTCCAAAATTTAAAAAAATTAAAACCATTGCAAATAACAATGGTTTAACTTATGCATAAAACCCAATAACATCCCACCACCATCATATTTTGGATCAAATTTGGATAAAATAGCACAAATTTATTTAAAAGAGATATAAAAGTAGCCCGTGCTGAACTTTTTTCCCCCTTAAAAAGGGGGTTTTTACCCATCTGAAATCGTAAAATATTTTTTTTTTTAAATATATATATTCGAATTTATTGCAAATATGTTGGGCCCAAAAAATATTTGGGAAGGCAAAATTATTAAAAAAAAAAAAATTTAAAAAAAAATTTTTAATAATTTTATAATGTCAATTTCTATTTTTTTCTTCTGCATGACAGTGCTTATATACCGCAAAATTATTTTTCCCAATTTTATGAATAAAAATTTTAATAATTTTTGGAATTTTTAATTTTAAAAATTTTTAAAGGCTTTATTTATGAAACTAAAAAAAAAAAATTTAAGTGGTATATTAGGACTGCCTAAAAAAAAAAAAATTTTAAAAATTTGGGGGGGAAGT